>UELV01067225.1:6839-22709 GCA_900490015.1 Megastigmus stigmatizans
ATTAATAAAAAAACCAATAAACTGTGTAAATTTACTCAGGTTTGAAATAAAATAAAAAATCCGATTTTCAAATATTATATCGAAACTTTTTTATTTTTTTCATTTAGCATTAAGCAAGGTTTTAAAACTTTATTAAAATTTTTTTATTGCATTTCTAGTTAAACTCTGAATGAAATTGCCTTGTACCTACATTTACGCATAAATCTGTTTCCACTCGTACTTATTATTAAAATAAAGAAACAGATACATTTTAATTCGGTGAGCGCGAAAACGCCGATACTTAATGATTCAGCGTCAGAACCAGTGCCTCGTTAAAGGCTAAATAGAATATGAAAGGACATGATTCCATCGCGAGTTTAGTGCCGTATGCAGTACCTGTGTAGCTATTACCAATGCGCAATACCCACCACTTTCGTATAATGTATTTCATTATTCAATCGTACGGCCATGGATTTCAAAATTTCGTTCGCACATCGACGATCGTCACTACTCGCTTCGATATTCAGGAATTCCCGTGTCTAGAAACGAAAACTATGCGACGTAAAAATGTGAGATAAATTAAATAACTAAAAAGAAAATAGTTGATTGAACAGAAAATGCGCTGCCATAATTCCAATTTCACAAGCCCGTCTAAAATTTCGAGCTTCGTAAACAAAAAAGAAAACGATAAAAGCTCGGGCGTAGTTCGACATAAAATAATGAAAATTAAAAAGTCTCGAGTGGAGTGGAATTCTGGCGAGGTTCAGACGAAAATCAAGCGGATCAACGATATATTTCTGGTGTGTTATCTTTGCTTTTTATCCCCTCGGAAGTACGGGTGGGATTGAAAAACAATGGAAAGCCGCGGGATTATGCGATTGGATTGATCTAAGGCCGCTGAACTAAAACAAAAATATATGAGCCTAGTACGAGAGCGAGGCGAAAAAATTAATGAATACCAAAATGGGGAATGACTGCACTTTGTTGGCCTGATGTATGTGCAGTGTGGGTGAGGTTCGCGTCGGTTCGCGTGCTGTTGGCGTTGGCTACACGATTGCGTGGATAATTTATTTGACATTGGCAGGCGATAGATAATGAACGGAAAACTGATGAGGTGCTTTGATTCTTTTGCGTGCAGCGAGAAAAAAAAATGGATTGGTTCGGCGCGCTAACGTTGTTCTGGCTTCCAATAACGTGCCGAGGTGCATTCGTCAAAGTATTTTATAATTGAGAAAAATAAATGTTATAATTTAAAAATTAAACAAAAGGATAAAGTCGCTGTTGAAATTATACTTTTCAGCTTTGGAGTGCATTTTTTTGGGAAAAATGCACGCAACTGTGAGCAAATTGAATTTTATTTAATTTATTTTTGTTTCTATAGAAGCTGCACAACATGCTTCATGCGAATTTAATTACAGCTTTGGCGTTTTTTATCTAGAAAAATTACATGCATTTTATTTCTTACAAAAAAATAGTCAAAGGCAGAATTATATCAAAATTATATTATAATAAAATTTTATTTTGAAGGAAATAAATTTTCAAATAACTGGATATATAGAAAAAGACTATTTTGCTAAACTGTTTTCCAAGACTCTAATCGATCTGAATCAAGAATCCTATTCAAATTTCTCTTTCCAGCGCAACCCCAAAGCCGAAGTAAAAACGTCAAAGAGACTTCTGACGTGCAAAGGACGCACAAGCGCGAAATGTAACACAATCCTTTCACGTCTCAAAATTTAGCGCCTATCAAACTCTTTCGCCAATTTACTCAATATACGCACATCAGAGGGCGGTGCACACACGGCAAACGAATCTTCCAAAAATAATAGCCAATTTCGTTCTGAAAAAAAAAACAGGCGTATTTGACCCATATCCGCAATAACGCACCAACGAGCATCGCGCAAACACACGAGCAAATCCAAAAACTTTGACTATCCACTATTTATGCGCTTATAAATTCCGCGCGCGCAAAAAACAACACAGCTACAGGAAACAAAAAAAAAGGCCAGGTCCAACTGCAGAAACATTTTGTACATCTCCACTAACCATAACTTATGAAATTTTGCCTCTCTCTCTCTCTCTCTCTCTTCGTGTGTTCATGTCTCCGTACTGCCGTTGAACGAGAGAAGACTCGACGTCATGAAAAAGCAGGAGAGAGAGCGAAAAAAAAACAAAGCAAAATCAGGCCACTCGAACGTGCGCGCGCGGTCACTGCGAGTGGTCACTACATCATCCTCTCCTCTCTCTCTCTCTCTCTCCCACTCGTTTTTTTTTATTTTACGTCGCACGTGTTTTCGTCCGTTTCACGGTTGTCATCAGCAAGCACCCCCCTCCCGCCCCCTTCCCTCTCTCTCTCCTCGACGTTGTACACCACACATACTCGCGACAGGCCAATGTAAATACACGCGTGTGCCTGTGTGAAAATTCATTGAATGCACGAGTTGGTGCACATGCAGAAGGACGGGGGGGTTCGTGGAACTCGTCTGTCTATGTGTGTGTTTATAATGGAAATGCGGCTGAAGCATATCGATGTCGTTCACCGCGGGGCTATTTTCATCGGAGGTTGGGTTCTTCAGTTTCCTCTGTGGGCGACGGCAAAAAACTTGAGCCCGCATTTGTGTGCGAAAGAGAGAAAGAGTAGAACAGAAGTTTTTAGAACGCGATTGCACTTATTACGAGAGGGGCCATGCAGGCCGCCGACGCTTTCGCCACACCGAAGAATACTTTTTTGTATTTCAAGGATTGCTTTTTCGGCGTGGAAGCCTTGGGTGTGTGGCAGGCTCTGTTATACCTGCACCAGGTTAATGGTTAGACAGGAGAGTGCGATTCGAGTGCTCGGCTTTATTTGTTTCGTTTTCTGCGCTGTTTTATTTCATACAGAATATTTTTCGGGCTGCTGATATTTGAGCTTTATTTTATAACCTTTCTGCTACTTTAATTTCACATTTCGACAACACGAAGAATCCATTTTCCATTGATCGATCGCTATCTTGATCTGCGAGAAATAATTTTTCATTGTTTCCAAACTCTTGAAAATGAATATAATAATAGGGATTGCAATTTAAAAATCTTATTATGTCTACCTATACGAAAATGATTATTCATTAGCTTTAATTTATAGCAAAGGTCCATTGAATTGAAAAAGATATCTACTATCTACATTATTGCAAGCAACCGGCTCACAAAAGTATCTCTTTTAAAGATACGAGATCGCCGCAAGCGCATGTGCTCGCTAGATAATCACGCGTATAGCTCAGTATGCAATTTGTAATTCACAATATTATTTACACAGACGAGAGAGGTTGATTATTGCAAAACGATTGTCTCTCGCGATATAATGCAAATTCACTGTTGACTCGAAAAATCTATTATGTGCACCGGCCGACCGCTGCCGCCGCCGCGCCGTATCGTTGATGTAACCGCGCATCCGGAATATTAATTCGATATCTGTATACCCGATTGTTGTGCGCACAAGTGGGGAATATTGAAACGTTTGGACTGATTATTAATATACGAGAGCTGATCTCGATATCGTCTCGTCCCTAAAGTAAATTACGATTCGTCCTCGAAAAGATGGCCGATAAACCGTTGTACCCGAGTATCGGCAAACAAATGACCGCGTTTAATCTATCATCGTTCCTTTTCATGCATTTATAATGAACATTTCGAATCTTAATGAATTTGAGCTACAATGTTCGAGTCTGGAAGCAAAACAATTAAAATACTTTAATGAAAGCATTGCAAATAATAACGGCAATATAATAGTGATTTTCACTTTAACAGATCTCTAATTAAATTCTTATGCAAAGCTACGGTATCCGCAATATCTCGTAGGCTCGAACATCACCGCCTACGCAACAAAGAAAAAATCACAGCGCAATTCTGACTTCTCATGCAATCTCTCCTTTCACCGCAGCCCCATAACGCAGACTCCCGGGAAACAAACGAAAAAACCACCTGGCGAGCGCCAGTATACACTCGAGCCTCGTGCATTGGCTCGCAAGAAGTACAAAGAAAAGCCACCACCTCGACATAGCCCCTTTAAGTAAAAACTCGGCGTCGTCTAAAGACCCTCAACTCTAAGAACTGCATAATGACCGGCCGCGTTCGCTAACCTCCCCTTGCGCGCGCGCCCACACAAACACACTCACATACAGCCGGTTTAGCAAATATGATTGGTCGAGACTCGCTCGCGTTTTGACGCAGATACGTATGGGGTTGCCGCGCATACACAGACCCAGACTTGCATATAGAGTTGGCGATTGCCACGCGTCACGCCATATACCTCGAACGACGCAACTGTGGCCGCTTCATTATGGCGCTTTTTCTTCACCACCGCACACCCTTATACCTCCCACATCGCTTGTATGTACTTTCTTTTTTTCCCTCGCCACCGCCGACTTGTGTGTGTGTGTGTGTGCCAGCAGTTGTGCGTTTACACTGGCTTCGATTTGTGTGATGTGCGCGCGCGCGCGTCGGTGCAGAGGTGCACTTTGCACGGAAAATGACCGAGCATTCGATCATAAAATCCTTGTTTGCGGCACCCAGACTTGTTTCTCTCTCTCTCTCTCTCTTTCTCTCTCTCTCTTTCTCTCTCGCTCTTTCATTTCCATCCAGATATAAGTCGATCCGACACGATCTGGGCTTTTATGTTGTTTGCGCGCACTGTTTCGCGAGATTTAGTATAGTTTCGCAAAAGGAGAGAAACTGTTATTCGTTCTGATGCTTCGTTATAAGTCGGTGAGAATATCTGCGGAGTGAGCCGCGCAGTGAGTGTGTGTATGCGCGCGTTGTATAGATGTGCGTTTTTGAAATATTGCTATGAGTCTATTTTGACGGACGAGCGAGAGCGGAAAATAGTTTTAGGTCCCGGTTTTATTATGGGATTAAAGTATTACTGCATTTGTGCCAAACGTATGAGACTGAAAAGCTGCGAAATGCGTATAATGATATCATTATCCAGGATAGACGGATATTTAGTTTCCTAGTACGCAGTACATAATGAATATTTTAATCTTATTCTCGAATTCTAATTATATTAAATTATGAAATAGGAAAGAGTGCGACTTATAACTAAATATTCTATTTGGTGATAAATTATAATCCTTTCATTATTATGACCTTTTCATTATGTGTAAGAAATATAAAAATAGCGTCAATTAGTGGGAGTAAAATTTTGACATAAACAAATATGCTTTCGAAAATACTATCAGAACATCATTTGATTAAATTAAAAAAAAAGCACACCGCACATTTGTTAAAGCGAAAAACAAAGGTATAACGCACATATTAATCGTATTTTAAAATTGTCGAGAGGCGCGCAAGTATTTTATCGATAACGAACACATTATTTCCCTATCTTGACTGCAATAAATTAAGCATTTATTCAAATGCAAGGCAAACAAAAGATTTATTTATTAGTGCTGAGCCAGGGAAGGAAGGAGACGCGGCTAATAAATGAGATCGTTAAATATTCCCAGTTAATACGGCTGGCGCGTTAAAAATGATTGCGGCCGACTCAATGTAAATATCCGTATTCGGGGGTGGGGCTATTAATTGGGTAGCGCGTGATGTGCAATAAATATTCGATACTTTGAAGGAATGAATATTTTATAACGGCCACGGTACACGATGGAATACAATGGGGAGGAAAAAATGCGCTCGCTGAACCGCGAATGGCAACATTTAACATTTACGACCTTTTTTGTTGATTTACTCGGATGAACAAATATATCCACATTCGCTTCCTTTCCTTCCTCTCCCTCTCTCTTTCTCTCTCTCTCTCTTTTTTTCTGTCAACCCCCGCTTTCACTTTCACGAAACGCCGAATGATTATTTCGTGCATTATTCATGGATAATCAATTCGTTAAATGTAAATCAAATAAACGAGTATAAAACAAAATGATGGTGAAAAAAAATTGCATTTCACTCGATCGAAAACAATTAAAATCAGAACATTTTCAGTATAAAATTGTTTTCATTCTCATTTTGCCTTCTCACATTTTCATTCCGACCATTTTGAAAGTAAACCATTACTTCATAAATTATTCGAATAAGGAAACCGTGATAATATATTCATCGGCAACACATGCGCCTGTATATATCGAGAACGAGACAAGAAGCGGTGAAAAATAGAGGCAGAGGAATAAAATCAGATTACAACTGGAAAGTCGCGGCGACGGACGACCTCGATAAAAGGCTGTTTTTACCTCTGATGACTCGGCAAAGGCAACGATAGGGATTCGCCTGGTAGTATATCCGCTTACCGGCCGAGAAATAAAATTTCATTTATTTGCCAACATAGCCGTTTAATCGTGGACTCGATGAAAACTCTGGCTAATAAGTCGCTACTTCATAGGACAAAGTATCGCGCATACCGATATTAATATTAGCTATGCTCCGCGTAATTGAAAAAAGCCTGTAGGCACATCCTGCGATTAACGTATATTTAATTTGAAACTCAGCTACAAACGGTAGTCGATATTTATATCCAGTGGCTCGTGGACAATCGAGCGAACAATATACAAGCCTCGTAATGACTTTATATTAAAAATTATGTTGATAAAGAAGCGACAAATCAATCTCTCTTATTTTACTTGCCCGATCAACTGCAAGTAGCCCGAGAATAATATATTTGGATGGTGGAGGACGAACGAATACATCATTTCGTTTATCCAAAAGTCCATCGAAAAGGTTCTCTATTCAGATTATACGCAAGTTCGCACTGATAGGCACATCAGCAGCAGCGGCTAAAAGCTCGCGCAGATAATCCAGACGAGCGGGTCAAACAAGTGAGCGAGAGAGGCTCGATCCTGGAAATGCGCCGCCGCGGCCGAGGCCGTATAATGTGGCGCGCCGCTCGCGAGCAATGAACCGTCATCGGCCTCGACAACGTGCACCGATGCGAACGAAGCATCTTTTTTTTTTCGTCCCGCACACCCTGTATACATGCGTGCGGGAGTGCAGTCGGTCTACGGATGCGGTGTGCGAAATTTACATAAATAGGCTTAATGAGCCGCGCGAAGGTGAAGGGGGATCGGTGGTGGGAGCGCGAGAGCTGATTATAGGTCACTTTTCGGTGGTGGCTCGATTTGATTTGCGTCGTGTGGCCTTTATCTGATGCCTATACATCGCTAAAAGACGATTTGTCTCCAAGAAATGGTTTTTCAAATATTTCAGATATAAGTATGAGAAAATTGGGCTACTTTTAAAATACCGAAAAAATACAAAAATGCGTAATAAAATGTAAGAGCAGAATAAATTTAATGAAATGCAAGATAATCCATTCGTCCTCCGTAAAACACAGAATTTCCTCTCGGCTAAAATAGATTGGCTACAATCGCTTTTCATAAACTCAAGTAAGTACTTTTCCAATCAAGAAAGTCCATTAGCAAACACATACCGTTGGAAGCAAGATCACTCATATACTGCATATATATTAGTATAAAAAGCGCTCGTTCTAACGATAATCGCTTGCATCATCGCGGGAAAGATTTTCACTTCTCCACCTCTCGCGCATTCCTCTATGCATATAATTCCCGAGACCTCAACTTTTATGCAAATGATCCGCGGTATTAATCCCGCCGCGTTTTTCCCCCTCTCAGCTCTCCTATACACACACACACACACACACACATATATATATGCCAAACACAATTTGCACGCCGCTTGCGGAAGCATTATAACGAAGGTAATTCACCCATCTGGTGGTTTCCGTTTCCACGCGGCGCCTAGCACTGTACGCGTCCCGCGTTAATGTCGACGTTCATTCTCGTTGCTATAGTTTGCTAACACTCGGTGATTAAAACGATAGGCCGCAATGTGTGCGCTTATAGCATGGCAGGTGAGCGCTGCTCGTGAGTTTTGGCCGACTGCTAATTTTTGTGGATCGTTGATGGTCTCTTGGCTTTCCCCCCTGAGGACATTTGATTAATAAGCGATATTTCTTTGCCGAGTGGTAGACGATTAAGTTTCTCGTGGCATTCGAGCTACTTGTTTTGCAAGCTTGTTAATCTAGTGCGAATTCGGTTTATGACGCAACAGAGTTTCATTGATATCGTAGAAATTGATGTTTCTAGCATTTGTGTGGGCAATTTTAGTTTTCATAAGCAAATGAACAAATACATTTTCTATCAATAACTGAATTAACTATATATTTTAAATTCTGTAATTTACGAAGTATGCTTATAGAGAATAAAGATAAATAAGCGTGATTAAAGCTCTCTCGTATGTACTTTTAAAATGTTAATTAGAAGTGTATACTTAATCTACACGAAAAAGTGTTTACATTTGCTTATTTCGCTAATGTTATTGCTATAATATTTAGAGCGATATATTTTCTTGATGTAAATGAAAAATATTTCTGTGAAATTGACTTAAATTAAATTAAATGCATTTTAAAAGTAAGAATATTATAGCTTAGTTCTTTTAAACAAAGTTTAAGGACTTTAATTTTATTTCGAATTTTCATCAAACTTACATTTTATAAGTGCAAAGAAAAACAACAATCTGAAAAATCTTCTAATATAATCTAAAATTCATAACGTGTCATTAGAAAATGTGCTGACTAGCGAAACTTCTATCATGCGTATATTATCATTATACTTCGGCTTATATCAGAATTCTCCTGGAAAACTTTAAATTTCTCCTTAAACAATTTAATATTCATCAATATTATGGCACCGTAACACAATACAAATTTCAATTGAAACACTCGTAAAAAGAGCGCACAATTAACAATTACGGCCATTACGTTTGTTTTATCAAATTCCATTCTATACTTGACTCCCTTTTCCACAATGAACGCCACTTTTTCGGATTTTCAATCCGATCAGCCGGACAGTAAGCATACAAAAGGGATGAAATCAAACATTAATCAATTGCACCTTTCACCGATCTAGTATTTCGTTTTCCGAATCATTTCAACGCACCCACTTCCCTCCTTTATGTAGGCCAATTCCCAATAACAGCCTCTCCTCCGCGTGTATGTGTGTGTTTTTTTCTCGCGCAAACGGATATATCGTGCTTTTTAATTATCAAAAACTCGTTCCCAACCCTTCGGGCTACTGAAAAATACTCGACCATAAATATACGAATCAAAAAATGTTCCTACATTCCTCCTCTCTCTCTCTCTCTCTCTCTCTCTCTCTCTCTCTCTCTCTCTCTTTCTATCTTTCTCTCTCCCTTTAAACTAAATGGACCGTTTCGCGTTGTAAGAATTATGCGCGGGCGGTAATAAATTACCCGTATCATATTTCGCGAAATTTAATTTTCCCCCTGAGTCTTGAGCGCTCGTGCACCTAGAGAATTATGAATCGCCCGCAATAAAAGCCTGTGCCCCGGAATATTCGCTAAATCACAATCGGATATGGAAAGACCGATAGTGTCCACTTTCTATCGCCTCTCCGCTTTCTCTCTCTCTCTCTCTCTCTCTCTCTCTCTCTCTCTCTCTCTCTCTCTCTCTTCTTTTTTTAAGGGAAACGAAAATAGCCGCGATAGCTTCACATGCGCGCACGATACTGCAAAACAATAAGTTATAGAAATGTTTCGTACAATTCGTACGTATAGACGCGCTTTAAATTGGAGTCTTTTTGACTGTGTTTGTGGGATTATAGCTAACAGTCGATTGCAGAGTGAGATTTTAACTTGAGCAGTTATTTTTATTATACTTACTTGAATTATTCCAATACTGAACGCACTAAATGATGATGTAGGTTTTACAGGTCTTGTCTAAAGATTTCGCTTGTTTGACAGATCGCTGGGGAACTCCTTTTTTCTTAAATAAAGACGACATACATTTTAGAATATTGACAACATTTTACAATAAGACAACTATTGAATAAAGAATTACTTAATTTTACGATTTCACAATGTAATGAAGCATAATATATTTTACTATCTGTATCGATGAGAAGAAATTAATAATCTCATGTAGATGAGATGAAATCTTGTTCTACACGGAATAAAAATAATTAGTGATTCAAAAGAATGACTTGGTTAAATAAGACGCAACCAATAAACATAATAGTAGAGTATATAGTTGCATTTTTCTGTAAATCCAACTAAGATTCTTGGTTAACCCATTAACGACCAAGACCCCGAATTTTCAACATCTTTTTCAGGGCTTTTTTTCAACTAAAAAAAAGGTTTGAAAAAATTTTAAAAAGATCCTATCCGACGTATTTTGAGCTGTTCTTTCGAATGGTTATACCGATTTTTTGTTTAAATACTCCTGCAAAAAATATGGCGTGTTTTTCACGAAAAAAAGTTAAAAAATTTGGAAATTTTCAACTTTATGAATTTTTTTCATAAGGAAAATGCAGTGACAATAATTTAAAATACTACAAAAAAGTGCAATCGATGTTCAAATATTACAGGAAAATTTTTTTCATGATTCTCGTCTATCCATCGGCTAACAGCAGCAGCAGCCGCAGCTCCTCCAGACGTACTGCATAAGGCGCTTCATTAACGTCGGCGCGCATAACCCTTTTTCCGCGCGAATTTCGCTCCTTAATGCAAATAACTCAATCAAGTCCAAGCTGCAGATAGCATCGCTCGTCCGCAATTATTTAATTACGTAAACTCGCGGAAGCGAGCGACGCCAAGGCCGCTCTCTCGTTCTCTTGCTTTATCTCTCTCTCTCTCTCTCTCTCTCTCTCTCTTTAGCGCCCGACTAGCAACTACCACGGCCGCCGACGCTATCGCGCAAAATCAATTATACTTTCCGCCCTGCGGTCCCCCCCATTAATTCATTACGCTCTCGCACCGGAAAGATTTCCTCTCTCCCTCTCTCCCTCATTCGCCCTCAATCCACGATCTCTGCGATTTAATTCGCGATTCGGCCCATCGGCGCAGTCAAAAGGCCTCGACTACCACCCTACCACTTTTAAAAACAGACACACACAACTCGAGCTGCGAATAAAAGCGTTAAATTAGGGTAATTAGAAGCGAGAGAGGAGAGAAGCGCAATCAGACGCAGGATAATCAGGCATGGAGGTGGGAGAACGAAAATTACACGCGAAGCGCCGCCGGAGCCAGGATAATAACAGGGGAAAGGGTGCAGAGAGACGAATGGCCGACGGGAATTTCGCGAGCGGCGTGGCGCGCTCGGTTATAGAGTCCGGCGATGCGTGTGACTTTGATAGTCCCTCCGTTTCTCTCTGTGTGTGCGAGTCTATGGGTTATATGGACGAGTGGAGGATTAATGAGCCACTCGACTTTTGAACACGAATTAGGCGAGTACGTCATGAGGATTTTCGCGAGTGATGGCGTGATTTTTTTGACCCCGAGGTGTCAGCTTGTACTACTGCGATTGATTTTTAGATGTTTAACCCTTGGTTGCAATTTAGTAAAAGTTTACTAGTTTTAGGAAGCTATAACTTCATCATCCCCATCGTTACTTTATTTATTTAAAATTATTATTAATGAGTTATACGAGATGGATAAAATTTCATTAATTTTCACATAAGTGTTCGTATCCACAGAATTTTGGAAATAAATACCAGATGCAATAAGCCACGAGCTCTACACGTAAATTCCGTAGCAGATCGACCTAACGTCCGCGTCACGTACACGGTACATCAATTTCGAGCGGAACGACGCGACTAAAAAAAAGAGTAAAAGAGTCTCCCGTGAATCGTTCGAAAATAATCTCTTATCGACTTAACTCACTTACAAAGCCATGGACGATAGCGGCGCGCTTCTCTCTGCAACCTCTGGAAAGCTTATTTTCTATAGATCGTCGAAAGTTCGGGCCGCGCGCGTCTCTCTCCCCTTTTCACAAAGATAGCATGTACACACCGATGCACGAGGTTACGGAACTTATTTTTCCCGGCTTCGAGCTCTCTCTCTCTCTCTCTCTCTCTGTAAAAGTCTGTACGTGTACGTGTGTGTGTAAGAGAGAGAGAGAGAGAGAGAGAGAGAGAGAGAGAGAGTAGAAGGGGCAGAAAGCAAATGAGAATAGTTGGCCGAAGAATGCATTCGCCCAGAGAGTCTCTCGCGGGATTTCAGTATATATACTCGGCCAGGAAGAATTTCATTTGACCCGAATCGCAAACTCCTGACGAGTGAGCGAGTGAGCGAATCTCGAGACCCCTGCAGATGGCAAAAATTGCGACCCTCTTCTGGATATATATATTTTTGTGAATGTGTACAGCGCATGAAGCGACGCCTCGGTTAAGGGTCTAGTATCTTTTTCGTTTTTATTGTTTTTAATCTTTTGAATAAGAAAAATGAATTGTATAAGAGTATTTTGGAGATAAAAGTATTCATGAATGCTTTAGCAGGTTTCCAAAATTATTACGAGAGGGATAATTACGGTTTTCTGACATCGTGATACCAAACGACATGGAATTCGGTACCAATATCTCTTCTTGGATTTTGTCATAAAATTATGATTTTTGTATTTACAATTTATTGGGATACCTATACAACGTAAGTAAATTTAGATGTTAAAACAATTTTATATTCTTGAATGTTTTGCTGTATTTTAAAATTTTAATGCTTAAAAGTAGGTTTCTAAATATCTACTTTGAATGTCTATTATTATAAATTATTTCTTCTTCCGTACACAATTTCGCGAGAGTGTAAAGAATAAAGAAACGTAGATAAAATTATTACCAATATGATGGCACTATATTCTTGAGAATAATGGACGGATTGCAAAAAATTGCTTTTCGATTTTATGCTTTCCGCGAGATTTTGAAAATAGGTCGAGAATACAAGTACACATTTTAGAACATTAGGAATTCTGGTGTTGTATGCACACCGAAATAACCTTTTCCGGTTGACAAATCGTATTTACTTGAGCTACAGTGGAAGAATAATATATGTTCAAAAAGCAAATAAGTCTATAAATGTAAATATATATTTGGATTTACAAAACTTCTACACTGTTAGTATTCATGGTATTAAATATTAAACTGCATCAACGATTTGCATTATTAATTTTAATTTTTCATTTATTCAATTTTAATTCCGAAACGTGTGCACCAAATTAACGTTTTCGCGAAAAAAGTATCGTAATTTTATAAATTAACATTTGTAATTTAAGCATCGTTAATTTATAACGAGATATTTAATGCTATTGCCGACAATTAAATAAATAATTTTCTTTGTTAACAATTTCCATTAATTAACATTTACAGGTTTTGCATTATTGACTAAATAATTTAATCGTTTGATAAAAAATGGTAATCCAGTGGAAATGGTAACAGAAAGTTAAGAAACTGCCATTTTGAATGAACTTTTGTTTCTTTTTAATTTATTTGATGATGGGTCCCTATACATATTGGCACCCGATATGCCACCATTCATGCTTGATATAGAGTGGGATTTTTTAATTTTATTGTATGAGGTGGCGGACGAGGCCTCGCGTGGGCCATAGGCACTCTCAAGCGTCTCTACCACCCTAACGGAGCAATAGGCGCATCGAGACAATTTTCATTTCATTAATGTGTTTCATATAAAAAATATACTATCTGCTATTTTTTACAAGACATCTTTTTGTTTTATTATAATAAGCATCCTGTTTGTAATTATAAATAGTTGGTAATTACAACTGATTTATCCTTGAAATTGAAAATTATTTGTTAAAATATGCAGGACTCATCCGCATAACAAGTATTTTTCAATTGCAACTAACGATACTGTCTCGCTTTAAGGGTGACATTCGCACACTCCTCACTATCTTCTCCTCTCCTACAAAAATTTCCCATTTAAATCTTCTATTGAATTTCCTTATCGTGCAACAACCGACTCTCCTTACTTTCAGCCCCTTTAATTGAATTAAATATCCCCAGTTTCTTTGTATCCAGCGCTGCAGCGAGGTATTATTCTTGCCAAAGAAAACCGAAAACGAGTCGAACGATACGGAAAAAAGGAAAGAGCGAAAAAGCCGACCGTTGACGCGCATCTAATTACATTTACATTCGTTCGCCCGGCAGTCAACGTAATTTTATTCTCCTCCTCTCTTTCTCTCTCTCTACCTTTCTCTCTAGCTATCTCTCTTTATCTCATCGTAGTCCTCGCTCGCAGTCAAAGAAACGCGATTAAAAAGGGGTCACCGGTAACCCGCTCGATCTCCTCGAGAATCGAATTGATGCGCTCGTCGGTCAAATGTAGATAACGTCCGAGTCCTCTCTCTCTTTCTCCGAAATAAAAAAAAGATGAGGTGAAAGAACAAAAAAAGGAAAGAGAGAGAGAGAGAGAGAGAGAGAGAGAAAAACGAGCTGCAAAGGCTAAGAAGGTTACATCAAAGTTGACTAGCTTTGGTATTCGGGTCATTCTCTCTCTCTCCTCTCCTCTCCTCTCCTCTCCTCTTTCGCTTTTATGCAGGAGGAGAATCTTAGACGATTTTATCGACGGTGGTAGCTTCGCGGCGACGCCTATGAGCTTTTCGCCTTTCACTGGTACCAGGAATACGAACGCTGGCGAGTAAAAGGGGAACGCGGGAAGGTGGGACGGAGAGAGAGAGAGAGAGAGAGAGAGAGAGAGAGAGCTTATGCAGGCAAGAACTTTCTCGGGGTTCAATCTACTAAGTGAAAGCCTCCTCTCGCTCTCTCCTGCCCTGCAAGCTTATAGCTTCTCACTCTTTCCTCTTCCTCCTCCTTATTCTTGCTCTTTCTACCGTACTTCGCGTCCCTCTCTCTCACCCCAGTTCTTCTTATACCTATTTTAATTTCTCTCTCTCTCTCTCTCTCTCGCGCTATGCATTCTCTCTCGGTTCCCCGCTTCACCGGATACTTTCCTTAAGCTTACCCCACTCACTCATACTCTCTCACTCTCTCTCTTTCTTTCTCGCTTTCCCACCTCGCGCCATTGTGAATCTCGTTAGAAATATGTGCGAGGTTAATGCGCGTAAACGCATCGCTGATTAGTTATACGCTCGTGCAAAAGTATGCAAACAATGCATGATATATACGATGGTATTTGACCTACTTCATTTTCTGCTACGCATGAAATCTTCGGTTAATTTATGTAAGATGATTCGCTCCTGCTTACTAACGACATGAAAGATTTATTGGGCTGCTTTCGAATTATACTATAGGCGCATGTAAAGTGCAGTTTCTTTGTTTTTCAAGAAAAAAAACCGTTCGATATGTATACTTGTCACTAACACCTGAGCAGTAATAAAGAATTCGATTTACCTGTATGGGCTATTGCAAGGAAGAAGGGTCAACCGTCCGCCGAAGAGTCCCAGTCAACGCGAACATTTTATGTAGCTGCACGTGTACGCTTCAGTAGATATAGCCGAGGCTTGTACGGATGCACCTCTTGTCACACGCGATTTACATTTACTCCGCGAGATATGGAATATACGTATATATGCGGCAAAATGTGACAGCGTAGGTATTTTTCAAATATATTCCTCGCTCTTAGTGTGTCGAGTTCTTTTTAAAATTCATGGCCCTCCCGTAAAGCGACTACCTTTTCTCCCGGAAAAATCGCCTATTGCACACAAAACCCACCATGTATCCTCCTTTAACAGCGAATTACGGCGCGCGCGAAATAAAAGCCTCGCCATGAGTAATTATCTCCCTTAATCGCGGCATCATAAATATCCCACTAAAATTCTAAGCATATATAAGTAGTAATAATAGCCCCTGTACCAAGTTGCGACGTAAATAAGCAATTAGTCCAACTCCGATAGCGGCGCTCATGTTCTCGCTGCCCAGCGAACATTAACCACAATTTTCTCGACTTTTTCCGCATATTCTTCTGCTCTCGGTGGCGCTATAAGGTCAAAAAAAATTACACGCTTCTTTATTTCTCCGTGACTCTTTCGTACCTGATCGAGCTATTTCTGTCTCTCTCTCTCTCTCTCTCTCTCTCTCTCTCTCTCTCTCTCTCTCTCTCTCTCTCTCTCTCTCTCTCTCTCTCTCTCTCTCTCTC
>UELV01067386.1:2065-12161 GCA_900490015.1 Megastigmus stigmatizans
TATTTTATTATATTACGTAGCTTCTTTTTATACAAGAAATTTAAATTTTCTATATTAAATTAAAACTAGGTTCTCTTTTTTACATTTACTCACTTATACTAGAAATTACTCATTGCTAAAACTTTTTCCTTGTATTTTTCTTTATTGCATGACTGGATATAGAAAAAATTTAAATAATTGTAACTCGAGAAAAAAGTACATTAGTAATGCAAAGAATTTTATTTAAAAAAATTAATTCATGTGAGGAAAATAAATAGAAAGCGCACATTTCGGATTTAACAGGTATTACAAAATTATACGAAGTAGAAAATATTATAATGTTATATATTATTATTCTTATAAATTATTATAGCGGTGTATAAATAATTTATAGTTTTTCTCGATAAGTTAAGCTAAATTTTAAAGATAGATTTAAAATACATTCTTCATAACGTAGCATCTAAGTATATCGTCTTACTAGACTCGACCTTAATCTACTTATGACGTATAGATATACGGCTTGTACAAAAAGTTTAGAAGCTACAGCATTTTTATCTCTTTGAGATTTATGACATACATTTAGTGATTTTTGAAGAAATTCATACATTAAGTAGAACGAATCCAATTTAGCGCGACGGAAGGGGTTCGATCTATAATCAAATTTCTTTACAGATTTTTCTGTATCCTAATAAGTATCAAGAATGGTATACGTTACATGAGCACTTGTTACAAGAGAACTTGTGCTCATATATTCTATATCTCGTGGGCATTCTACCCTTATAGTATCGTATTAACGAAATACATACGGGAACTTCCAAGTGGTCGGTAACCCCGAGGCCAGAGGTGCAACATGGCAAGGGTCAAAAGGGCGTTAGCAACAAAGTATACCGGCCAGAAATTCACGTAGCAGAATGAGAATTTTAAAAGCCGAGACTAAGCAGTCTTCGCTTAGAAATTCTTTTGTCTCGAATATCGTTTTAGAAAAATGATCTTTTAAAGGCTCCGGTTACTCTTGGGTACAAAATTCCGCGGCGCAGCAAGGAGCGAGGAAGGGTTGCAAAGATAAAGCCCTTCGAAATGACGAAAGCCACAGAGCTTGGAAAAAAGCGTTGCACGATTTTTCGAGACTTAGTCCCTGTGCGGTAAATTGTATTTTAGAAGAAGGAGAATACTGCAGTCTGAATATAAGACCGGCAGCAGGTCGTTTGTTTCTTTGCTAATTTTAAATTCTTTTTTGGAACTTCAATATATTTAATGGAAATGGATCAATAGAGCTGCGATGTCTTATAAAAAGGCTGCTATTTTAGGTATAAGATATTTAGATCGCTTCAAAACATTAAGCTATTTTGTTTACGAAAATTCTGTTGTTAACTGCATACAAGAATTTTGCGAACAAAAGAAATAGCAAGCTGTAAATTATGAAGAATATAAAAAATTTCAATTGTACTTATGGGCATAGTTCTACTACTTGGTTAAGAACAACATCTCGTAACTAAACGGCAATATGTGACTTTGAAACAATAGTTACATATTGCCGTTTACAACAATAAATTTAATATCTCACAAATATATTCGAGTCAAGGCTAGATAAAAGATAGAAATCGTCGGTTCGCGCTTACAAAACGTTCACACTTTTTCCATTTTAATGCCGCACATCATAATATTTGCATAAAAAGAAAAAGGGAATGACAACAAATTCCGTTAAACGATCTAAAAGCGGAGGGATTTACCTTGTCGCTGAGCAAAGAAGAAAGGAAAAAAAAGGGTCGACTAATAAACCGTGAGTTTACTTTCACGCTAGAATCTACATTAAAAAAAAGGAGTAGAAAAAGGAAGATAATACGAGAGAGCGTAGGAGGAGAAAGAAGAGGTGGGATATACCGAGTCGTGCTGAGGTACAGGGTTACGTGCTAGTACTACAGCGTCCTAGCTTTAGCTCTCGCTATTCCTCTCGCTATACTCAACGCTATTACAGCAGTTTTCTTTGTCTTTTTGTTTTCCACAGACGCGCGCGGTGACTTTGGAATTTTGCACGCTCGCGTATCCTATATTTGTAAGAGAGCCCACACCAGCACATTGTTATATGGCGAGGTTTCGATTGCATCGATGATGTCAGCGAGTCTGCGTCTTTAGCCCCAGCTGGTGATTGTTTTATCGGCGAACCTGGGAGCTTTTCTCGTAAATAAGAATTCTCGTAATATAGCTTTCTTTGAATGGAGATTATATAGATATGTGTGTTACCTTTTGACTTTCGTGTAAAATAAACGAGAAGGAAATGAAATTTACATTGGCTTCGCAAATACTATCAATGTAAATGCGTGTAATTGTAAGCGAATCAAATAGTTAGTTGAGAAGTCGATTACGAAATTGAACTGGGTTGAACGTATTTATTTAAAGATGTAATATTTTACAGTCATTGGATGTTAATATTAACCAAATTTGAGATTTTAATGAAGCAGTTAAAGTCAGCCTTATAAAAGTAATGTTAAAAATTCATTTGAATCTGTAAGACGGTATTGATTAATCATCTCTTAATTAAGCACAAAGTGATATCCGAAATATTTAACTGAAACTACAGCTAGAGCTTAAAATTATAATTGGATATTTTTTTAAATTTTTCTGTATAGCAACGAGAAAACTTTTACATTTAATACCTGTCGAATCGAGTGTTTCAATTTGATCAATAATATTCATCTATATTTATTTATGTAAATATACTATACAGTTACAGAAGTAGTTGCAAACTTGAAATTTTTTAAAGTAAGTTATTTAAATATTTTAAATAGTTTGTTTAGTTAAATAACACTTACTTATAAGAGGCTAAAATTAACGTGTGCCTAATTCGTTAAACGACAGTTATGTCAGACAGATACAGAATAAATAATAGACGATAAACATAGGAAGAGAAACGAGAATGTTAGAGCATCGAGTAAGGAAGAATCAATGTTCTTAATGCAGATGAATTAAAGCTGATACTTCACTTTCTACACGAGTTCGTAGTATAGCATAAGTCGATAATCCTCAAGCTTTTCACTCGTCTCCTCCCGTATACCGAGTATCTTAATCTATAAGCTTTTCTAACTATAAATAAAAATTATTTCTTGACTGATAATGTTCATTTAAATAATAGCTATACGACGAGCAAGCAGAAACAGCGAACTCGTGCAAGTCCTTTAATCCGTATGAAAGACCCTCGACATTGTCGGCACATTGATTGTTCGAGAGAGAGAGATAGTCAGGAGGATATTCGGTCGGTACGTTCAAACATCAAAGGTCTCGACAGGATCGGTAAGAGTCTTTTTTCTTTGGTTCGTGCGCCGCCGCCGCCGCTGCGTGCAAGCTCCGTTGTTATCAACAAACGGTCACGCCTGTACACACAACCCAAGTCTCCGCCTCGCTCTCTCTCTCTCTCTCTCTCTCTCCCTCCGTGATATACCCTAACATGCAAACTATATACCGATAGCGAAAGCGCGATAACAATGGAAAAGTTGAGTGTGTTGCCGCTAAAAAAATCCCAAGTGCCTTAGTAAAAAGTTTTGCGTATGTGCTTTAGTCTACGGAAACACTTGCGTTCAATGTGAGAACATTTTCGAAGACATAAAGGTCTATTCTAGATTTATTATTACTTAATAATGGAAAGCAAAATAATGTTGTGAATTAGGAAAATTATCTCCACTATTAGTTATCACAAATAATTTTTCGTTTCTACGATATTATAATAAATAATTAAACTATCCGATTACAAATAATCATTTGTAAAAATTATTATACCTATACTCAAGTAGTCGACAAAATTTTTGATTGCGTCATTTGAAACATAGTTGTTGGCTTTAGACTCTAAAAAAGATTTATCTCGCGCAAATAAAATAAGAGACGAAAAGTTTCGATTAATCAATTAATCAGTCCAATTAATCAGACATTTTATCACGCTTAAATAAAGATGGCCCACAAATACCGAGTCATTTATTTACACGGTGCGTATAGATAAGTTCTCTGTGCCTTAAAATTCCGTCAGCAGTAGCAGCAGCAACAGCAGCACATTGCAGGAATAGCCGGTGCAGAATTTTGCGCGATGCGCTTTTGTCGTGGTGGAGGCCCCGTCGCTCGCTTTCTGCGGTCTGCCGCAACAACGTATCTTGCGAATTTAATGGAGGGCCGTAATCGCGACACAGTCGGGGAACACGTACACCACAATGCAATTTATTGACCGAGTGACTGCGCGAGCCTTCCACGGCGTCGTCGCGCGCTCCGCTATCCCATTTACCTCACCGCGGTCTCCATATATATGTATGTACGACGGCGTCGCTCTGCCTCTGCGCCAATAATAGTGTTTACATTTCTTATGTCCTAGATGCTGTGATTGATACGTTCCGCGGGGCCGCATCACTCGGTATTTATCTCGTATTTGATCCAAAAGATGGTGAATAATTGCTTTATGACACTCCGTTTGAGAAACTCGATTTATCGCACGCCGGAAAAATAACAGTACATGCGTTAAAGTGAGCTTCTCACACGTTGTTATAAAATACGATTTGATATACGAGTGAGACATAGATAGACTCGCTTCGCTCGTGACCAAACGTTCCCACGAGGACAAAATCACTTTATCGCCCTAGTGTCGAAATGTACTATTTTTTAACTAAGTAAGTGTGCAAAGCACGACTTTTCGTGCTAGTTTTCTTTACGCAAAGCATGGATTTCGAGCACTCTCAGCTGGAGTGTGCAAAGCATTTGCCGAGTGCGTAAAGCATAGCATGAAAAATCGAGCTCTGCTCATTCTGTTAAACATTAAGAAATATTACTTATGTCGACTGTACTCTATAAACTGACAAAGATTTTTCTATTGGTCTTACAGTCTAATCAATATTAACGGGCAATCAGATTGCCCTTGTTTATAATCAACCCCGCAGAATCTGAAATAAACTTATATTTAAACCTGAAAAAACATATATTAGTAAAGGACAATCTGATCGCCCTCCACCACCCATTCTGTTAAAAAAAGCTTTAAAAAAAAATTAAATTAATTCAGCTTTTTTTCTCATTTATTTTATGCAGAAGTAGCGTGAATAGTCGGATCTTTTTCTTTTGGAAGTTATAGTGTGTAGAACTCGTTACTGTCGGTTTATAAATACAGAAAAGAGTATAGCTGGAAACTTTATGTACTATAAGAAAACAGTCGAGAATTCATTGTTAAATATTTAAAGCTTTTTACTAATAATTAATAGACAAGCAGACATTATCCAATATTATTGAACGAGATAATGAGGCTAAAAATAATTAGATACGCCATGCCAAATGGCATAACTATCTGGTCTATTTTGCTTCCCATATACATGTGTGTTTAAAAGAAAATGCGCAGGAGAGTTAAATTATATGTTTATGGAGTTAAAGTTAAAGACTGATGTTTGACATTTCTATTTATATAGACTTCAATACTGAATTGTTGATTATCGAAGCTTGGATCGAAGCTTGGAAACCTAGCGAATATTCTGTTATACGTAGATAAAATTTAGATATAGTTACAGAATTCACTTCTTGAAAATAAAAGTTGAAGGAAAAAAATAGAAAGATGTTTAGAAATTCTGCGCATTTATTACACTTTTTTCACTTTTCTCAAAATTGATAATTTAATAAATTAGAAAAATAAATTACTGAACTATTAGTATTTTTTTGTATTTACACATTTGCTATATTTAAATATAGTAAATTACAAGTACAACTTTGCGCATGCCGTTAGCAACAATATTTAATATAAGGTTCTTATAATTATTATGATATATTGTAATAATACTATTATTATTTATTGTATAATTACTGATAATAACATATTTAATTATTTATATTATAAGGATATTATTATTTATTTATGGTTACCAACACATCCAATTAAAATTACCAATGTGATAAAAAAAGTTATTTCCATATATACATAGAAAACACATATATTAATTTGTAAAATGAATTAATCTGATTTAAAACCTAACTTTATGTTATCTATTTGTAGCTACATAAAATTATCTTCTCAGAAAGGTTGACAACGATACAAATTTTTGTTTTATCTCATAAACTAACTCTAATTTGCTTTTCTACTATCGTCCGTGTAAATTATTAAAAGTTTATAATACTATTCTTTTTAAAAATTATCGGTAAAATAAGCACAAATTTTGTCAGTAAATATAGATATTTTATTATAGGGGAAAGTTTAACATTAATCTTATATTAAGAAACTCGCTCTGTCGGGAAATTTTTATTTTCATACAGTTTCTCATCTGTTCATGATGATGTTTTGAATTTCTTGAAAAGTTTTTCCTTTGGTTTCTGGCAGTACAAAAAGCGCAACAGGGATCGCCATGAAACAAAAACCAGCATGCATCCAGAATACATACATCTCGCCTATTAAATCCACCAATGGTTGATAAACCTTCGCTACTACAAACGCACCAACAGATGTACTTGTAATTGCGATAAAAAGAGCTACGCTTTTAAGATGGTCCGGGAAAATTTCACCTAATACAGTTGAAGGAACAGAAAAAAATCCGATCAAGTATGTGAGTAAAAAAGAAGGTATAGAAACGACTGCCAGCCATCCGATATTTTTTGGATCAACTTCCAACTGCATTAAATAGAAGAGTACTCCTAAGCCTACCATTCCTATACCTGTACCAATACTTGATATTATTAATAAGACTCTTCTGCCGAGCTTGTCAATTATATTTGAAGTTAAAAATGTTGCTACAAAAACAAGACAATTTGTGTAAATAACGAATTCTTGTGGTTTTACCAAATCAAACTTGGCTTTAGTGAGAATTATTTCCATATAAGACATTAGAATTATGAAGCCACTGAGATTGACGAAGATAAAGAGTATTGCAATAAGGACCATTGATTTTCTAATAGCGGGTAATTTAAATTCGCTAAATTTGTCTCGCATACTTTGATTAGCTTGAACTTCCACGAATTCTTTTACCGCATTAAAATGTTTGTCCACTTCGCATCCAGAGTAATAGAAATTAATCGATTTTCTGGCCCCTTCGAAATCGCCCTTCTTCATTAAATCATAAGGAGACTCCAAAAGCCAAAGAAATAAAAATATCGCTGCTAAACAGGTAGCTAAATAAATCGAGCTAGACACTTTCATTTGGAGATACGTCTCCGCAACCGTACCGATAACAACTCCAAATGGACAACCAGATACCGCTAACGATATCAGAGTACCCCGAATTTCTGTTGCTGACACCTCAGCCAAGAAGATGGAAAAACAGCCAAATCCCATAGCGTTTGCAGCTCCAGCGATGGTACGAGCTGCGTATAGCCATTCGACGGAATTTGCGACGATCAAACATATCCAAGAGATGCTCAGGAGAATAAATACCCCGAGGATTGAATTTTTGTTTCCGATAAATTCAATACAGATAGCTCCAATAATGGACCCTACGAAACCCCCTACACCCTTTAGTGACACGACCCATGATGCTTGATCTGGTGTCAGCGGAATAGACGAATCCTTCGCTCCGAGCCGAACTAAGTTTGGCGAAGGCCAGGAATTAAGTATTCCCATTTGCAGCATTATTATAAACACTAAAATAAATAAAAATTTTATTTAACTTAATTATTTAGAAATTATACGGGTTTTTAATCCTTTGCAAGAGTATCAATAATAATGAAGTGGAAAACAAACTAGGATCAAATTACATGAAATCAGTTACTTAAACACTGTCAGTAAAATTGCACTTTATAGCTTTTTTAAATATTCTAGATTCACTGACTTGCAGCTTAAAGACTAGGTTGTATAATTTTTATACTTACATATCGATAATTTGATTAGAAAGTAATTTAATAAATTATGTCATTAATACTATGATTAATAGAGAGAAATAAATTACAGTACCTTTTAATATCATGAAATAAATATTTAAGATTATATGTAGAATAATGATGTAATTCTAAAGAATTAAAGGGTTAAAACCCGATGGTTCAATCTAATAACCTACCTATATACTCATTTAGCCATGTTGCTTTAGTGCGATTTCACAATCAACCGGTTTCAACGATATTTAAATTTTAGTAAAGTATTAAATATTATTAGTACATATACTCATAGCTAAAATGTATAGTTTATTAAATTAAATACTATTTAATGCTTAATACTCTTTATATCTGAGTCTCAAAAATATTAATAAGAGAACAAATTGTGATTTAAATTTATGTTGACGACATACCTCCAAGAGTAGCGATCCATTGAATGAAAAATAATTTTTTGTTTTTGGTAATACATTTTTCTATTAGATGCAACATGATTCTTTTTTAAGCTCTTATGACTGACTACGTAATAATAATTGCATCAACTTATATATATATATATATATTAATTGTTAGATAAGATAAGGAATTATTATCGTCTGTACAAATATTAAATTTATGATAATAAATTAGATTGTCCTTCTATTATATGTATACTAATACTAATTTATGATCCTATAGTAGAACAATTAAATGAAGAAATTATTGTTTTTCTACTAAGAAAGAGAGAATCTACAGATTTCTTAGGCAGTGCTTTTTATATTTTAATGCGATTTTTACGAAAAAGAAAATGGATTTTCTCGTATTTTAATAGAATATTCACTGACAATAGAAGAGCGTTTCCAGCGTTAATGCACACTATCTTTAATGACAATGTCCATGTTGAAAAATTGTAAGACAGAATCGTTTTAATCGGTGATGGTATACTTATGTAATATAATATAAAGTAATGGTACTTATGTATGCACTCTTATTCTTGATATCGGACACTTTGATACCTTCAGCAGAGTATTGATATGTATATAATAAGATAACAAAGTTGTTCAGTGCTTATTCGAAAGATAACAGTTTTTGAACTGTAAATTTTTTAGATAAATCTTTAAAAATTAACAACAATCAGTAAATAGTAGAACTTGAAAATTACTTCCAATAGTTAATTTAACTTTATAACGATCAAGACGATTTTTGAAGAATTTTAAACTGAACAATATGGGCTTTAAAATTGTCAAATCGGATCAATAGTTAAAAAGTGCCATTACCGAGGTATTGTTGCTTATGAACGCAAATATTATGCCCTTATGAAAAGCAACGTTACTCTTTTACCATTGACATGAGCTGGAATTTCCAAATCTTGTGTTGTTAAATATAGGATTATCATCCAAATAGAAAGGGCGACCCCAAGAATTTAATTTCAATCCGAATTATGGACTGACGATGAGATGACCAGCATGCGAGTTCTGGATTTCCTTAAAACTTTCAGGAATTACATTTTGTGTAAAATAGGCCCTGGAATTCAAGATATTCACCACTCTTTATGCTCATAATGTATATCTATATATATTATTTTTTAGTGTCTATAGATATACGCTAATGCATAAAATCAATTTGAATTGGTGAATATTTTGATTTCCATGGCATATATTCAATAAATCGCCAAGACACGGATCTCATTATGCTGCGTAAAAGGTAATTCTTAATATTTTCAGGGAAATCCAGAATCCACATATCTGGTCATCTTCTTGTGACTGAAAGTTAATGGTGTAATATTAACGCTCGTCAGTTTCGAAAACGAGGGTGTCAAAGTAGCAAAAGTAGGAGGTTTAGAGAACGAGTCTGAATAGCCTTTAGTAAATCGAATATCTATCACCAGACTCAATGTACTCTTAATAGAGTCTGTTCAGTTTTTATGCGATATTTATCCATTTTCTGAGATATCTCGGGTCGGACATTTTGAATTCAGAATAATGCTACAAAATTTCTACCAAAAGTAAAATACCGAATTTCGCATTATTGCAAATATCAGAAATAGTGTTAAATGCATGAAATACCTATATTGCATTTTTACTGCATACTAAATCAATAAAAAATTTTGCCACGAATGTAACTATTTCCATTCTGAAGTTTATCTTCTAAACTTAAAATTTATTCATTCCTTCACTGCGATTCTTTTAAATGCAACCGTCCAAACATCTTCAAATCTCAATATCGCAACTTTATAAAAGTTAAAAAGGCCAGCTCTTTAATGAAGTAAGTGAAATTAATAGACAAAATTTTCTCGGAATCATCGAGTTTAATATATATATATATATATATATAT
>UELV01067386.1:15030-31430 GCA_900490015.1 Megastigmus stigmatizans
GAGAGAGGGGGAGAGAGAGAGAGAGAGAGAGAGAGAGTCTTACGGAATTAATGAATTCAAATACAAAGTGTTTGGCGTTAATTGATTGTGTCATTTAATATTAGTGAATCAGTTATTAACTATTAATCCACGACGGATTTGATATAAATCACCTGTTCAAGTGAATATTCATTAACAGTAAATGAATATTGAATTCGCCATATTCAAATCCACATTTATTAACAGTTAATCCACAGTCATTTACTGTAAGAAATTTTTTTTCTCAGTGTAGTATACAGCATTCTGTATATACAGGCTGTTAATAAACAGAATATCACACTCTACGGAATCGGATAGAGCGCAAAATTCTAAGCAAAAGATCACTAAGAAATTTTTCGATGCGACCAATAATTACTGAGTAATCTTCGATTGAAAATCAGTCAAGCGGGCCAATCAGCGTAGAGCCATAGCGGCAAGGCAGACGGAGTGGGGAGACCCGCCTAGCACTTCCCCGCCGCCGCCGGCCGCTTGCCGCTATGGCTCCACGCTGATTGGCCCGCTTGACTGATTTTCAATCGACGATTACTCAGTAATTATTGGTCGCATCGAAAATTACTTAGTGATCTTTTGCTTAGAATTTTGCGCTCTATCCGATTCGGTAGAGTGTGATATTCTGTTTATTAACAGCCTGTATAAACAGCTAATTGAACTAATTTTACGCGACAATTCAGCATCGTCTCTAACAAAGCAGTCATTCATATTTTGCACGTTAGAATTGAAAAGTCACCTCGTAAACACAGTATACTCAAAGTCCTCAAAACTGCTATGATATCAAACTTGTATCACTGAATTTCACACGAACCAGTTCATACGTACTCGCGACACACACACGCACACACACCATATCCAGTATTTAGCCAGAGTCATAATATACAGAAGGACGGAAGCGAGTAAGGGGGGACAAGTTCGAGATCAATTTGCGCGACACACGCGGAGACTGTTGACCGCGGGAGAAAATGTTGAAAGACAGAGGTATAGGTCTGGTGTGTCGAGCTCGTAGCCCGCGTAGTGAGTTTGTCCCGTGCAAGCAGATGAGAGAAAAGAGCTAGGCCAGAACTCCCGTCGCGGCAATTACCAGGGCATTCATCTGCCATTGAGAGCTGGCATATACATGCATATATACGTGCATGCATCGTGTCAGTGTCTCATCATATAGATGAGGGGCTAGACTCTGGTCTCTGGGCTCGCGAAACGTCCCAAAATCATAATGATGCCCCGCGAGATTCGCACGCTCGATTATAATGGCTCGTACCCCCGAAGGCGAGTATCCGCTGTATAGCGTTGGTGGAAGTGAGCGAGAGAGACTTTGATCGCTTGTATTAAAGGCATGTGTGTGGGATTGTACACTCTCTCTCCCTCTGTCCGTGCCCCTTCGTTGTTTCTATTTGGACGATGTTTAATTAATTTTCGAAAGCCTGGGGTTTATTGCGTTAATATGCAAATTGGGGACTGTAGGGATACACACCTGCCTCTTCTTTTTTTTTTCGATGGTATAAAGTCCTTTGCGTTTGCAGCGACACGCTGGATTTGGAGTTTTATTTTTATGCTGTCAAAAATATACATTTAACGTGTGGCTCGGCAAAAATTGTGGCAAAATGTTAAATTTGGTTATTTTGCAGGATTTTTCGCCTACGTTTAACCATTATACTTTCTCCGAGTAAAAATGTAAAGATATGTAAGCCTGTTACTAAAAATCAATCAATAATATCCACACGGAAGAGTGGATATATATAGATATTGTTGGTCGATAGGAAAATTTCAATTTGAACAAAAGTTCTATGACGCGATCAATTTCTTTCCTTTTTTTTTCTAAGTATAGTATAGACTGAGAACTATAGATTTTAATATAACATTTTTCATGTAAAGGAGGACCCGTATTAAACGTGTTAAACTTACACCATTGAAAAGTATGCAAACAAACATAAACTTAAAAAAATAAAAGACATACGGTGACGGGAACACGGTGAAATCGTAGATTGAACCTTTGATCCCTTAAAAGTAAATCTTTTCAATTAATCAATAAAAAATCAATAGATTGTAGTATTTTTAGGAAAAATCGAAAGCTTACGATCAAAATATTTATATTAACAGATAATATAAAATTGAATTCAAGTACTGCTATCAGCTTTTCAATAGTTATTATAGAAGCTTATTTACTCTACTATAAAACCACCAACCCCTATAAGAAAACAAATAATATACAATAATTTAAAAAAATTTTATTTTATCACGAAATTGATCGACAATTCAAATGATACTTTTATCCTGATGCATTTTTAGCATAGATTCACTCTCTAGATTAGACAATGCCAACAAGTGCAATGAAATTTAATAGATTGCTCGTCTTGGATATAGAATACAGTAAAGATAGAATAGCAGGCAGTCGAACGTATAAAACAAGCTTACGTAATATTGCGGAGAAAGAATTTTAAATAAGGTTATAGAATAATAGCAGCTGTGGTAGCTTCATGTAGATGCAAAAGGTTTATGAATCTCTTAAGGTAATCAGCACAAAGTAAAACTTATTTATGTATTACGTAAATGATATGATTATATTATTTCCAAATTAAAAGTTTTCCATTGTCCATTCACATAAATTTTGAAACATGATACACATAAAGATATAAGGACGGTTATAAATTAGGTCGCCAGTCTCTAATGCTTCAAATCCCTTCAAATTATTTAGTATCACTACTGATATCTTGCATGACATTTTTTTATTTTTATTTTAATAATTTGTATGAATAAAATTAAAGCATGCTTTATCTTTTTCCATAAAAACGTTATTTTAAAACGTTACAGTGGTTCAAGAATATAGATTTACTATAATGTTGCATTACGTCACGAATCTATTAAATGGTAACATTACACAAATTTCAGTTGGCTTCTACTTGATGTACAAAGCATATAAGGGACACTCAGTCTTTTTTCAAATAATTTCTGTTAACTAAAAGCGTTATTTTTTTCTTAACTTTATATATCTCTTTACACACTAAAAAATAGTACGAATTCATGCTAGTTTACCAAATAATTTCGACGATAGGTAGACTATTTTATTCTTTTAAGTCCGCAATCTTTGAAATCGGAAAATCAAATCAAAAGTATAAAACAATATTAAGTTCAAACGCACATATTGGCCCGATAGTCACTGTCATGACTATTCGTTGTCCGTCATACATACAGAGGAAAATGCTTGCATATTGTGAGTCGAGTCGCATCGGAGACAGTATAGTCCGTATATTATTTCATCGTATCGATAGTCAGGTTATACGGACAAAGAGAAATAGCTGGGTGGCTGGTTCTATAGGATGACTTAGCAACTAGGAATTAAGGATGTTCTGGCTGTACACTCAAATAAAAAGTTAGTCAAATTTAAAAATTAAGCTTTTATGACTTTGAAATATATTTTTATGCAGAACTATACTAGTATTGAAGATACTTCGGTTAGATGAAATGCAAATTTACCCTTGTTCACCATGTTAATCCTGAACTGCTCGTTTATAGCTTCTAACATACATTTATTATCGTTGATACGTGTTTAAAGTATAAATAGTTATTGTTGTACAAAATTTCAAGTACATGACATTGTTTTGTCCTTAGTTTTTTCTCGATTACATATGAATTTCGGTATCAACGCGTTAGCTATTCTATACAGCGCGTGTTAAATTGACATTTACACTCATCAATAACTCTTGAACGAGCTTCTCAATCCTTCTAAAATTTTCTGGGTAATCTTGTATTGTTGAAATCTGCTTATTTTCAAACTTCAGCGTGTGCCATTGCTTGGACTATTCAGCCAGAAACATGCTTAATAGAAGCTGCTGGTCTTTTGCCGAAGTCGCTTATCAGCACCGAGAAGCTTTGCACACATGCGCGCCAGCGTTGTCTCTCTTCTCTCTTCTCTCAACTGTGCCACAACCGAGCACATGGCTTACGCGCCGTACCCTAGGCATATAGTAATTAGGAAATCCTAATGCGGACTCGAATGGAATGCACGTATATGTGTACGGGCTAGGTACCGTCCTCTCTCTCTCTCTCTCTCTCTCTCTCTGCCTTTCTCTCTGTACTCTGCGGGTGTGCTGTTGCAGGGCTTTGCCGCAACGGCGGCTTCCGTTGATTAGGGAGTGCAGCGCGGACGTAGCTCTGCTCTTGCGTACGCAGGCCTGTCTTCTCTTCTCTCTGCCTCGCGCGGTGTAACATTTATCGCGCGACAAACGAAAAGCCGAGAAATTATTCAAACTCTGCGCAGCTTCGCAGTGGTCGGCACTCTAAAGCGAGGCTGCTTTTAGCGGAAGTTATTTGAATACCGCGGAAAAATATTGCCTGCCGGATTAGTTTTAACGACTGACTAGTTCGCTTATAGTTCGAAGCTCTAGTAGGGATCGTTTGATCACTTTCGTAGGGAACGTTGAACACGAGTATCCCAAAAAAATAAAAAATTATTATCAAATTAATAATTAGAGGTATTGTTGGTTCGTAACATGTTCGTTCGCGTGTAACTGACTTTCGTCGGCCTTGAATTAAAACGGAGCAACAATTGATTAACTACCTATAACGTTTAATATACATAGATTTCAAATTTTATTAATATACGCGGCAGATATACGCAAACGGTTGTCATAGGAACGGCACACTTTTAACTGCCAATTAGCGAATTTCCGTAATTCATCTGCAGAGAGTATTTCGAAAGTATAACGTTAGATTATTAACCATAAAAAAAGTGCTCGAAACGAAATTGAAAAGAAATTCACGATTTTCATTTTAAAAAAAATAAGACATCATAATGAAAAAAAAAAAAGAATTATAATAGAGCCGCGCGAATTTAATGCGCTTAATGTACATCCAAAGACAAACAACAATTTATATACCCTCGATGCTGCCGCTGCTGCCGCGAGAACCTTTAGAAAACTTTGAAAAAAAAAAAATAGAAAATTTTCAATTGAAAAAAGAAAATGCTAAATTATATATAACGAGAGTATACAAATATAATAAAAAGAGCGCACTCTGGCGATCTATATAAAATCATGGATTAATTAAAAACGGGAATTTTGCATTAACTTGCTGTATAAGGCACGCCCAATTGACTTTGGGCCATCGCATATAGCTGTATATACACAAAAATAGCTAGCAGGCTCTCTCTCTCTCTCTCTCTCTCTCTCTCTCTCTCTCTCTCTCTCTCATCGGCGATCTATACGACAAATGCATTTTTGACGCGTGCGTTTTGAAAGCGGTAATACATTATAGCTCGGGGAGGGGGGACTTAAAGCGATGTGTACGCGCGAAATGCACACCGTTGCGAGCCGACAGCAGAAAAGCGAAAAAGAGGTATAGCAAAAAAACATTGACAGACCAGACCCGCGCCTGACGGAAATGAAGGGAGAAAACAGAGTGTGGGTACACCAGCAGCAGCAGCAACAACGGTATAATATCAAACTGAAAAGGCATATTTTGCCCAGCACGCGTACCTTCCGCGTACTGTAGGGATTAATACGTTTGACGCTCGCGCGTTTCGCGCCAATTTCCCGTTTTCATTTTTTCCCCCGTTCTCTCTTTCCTCGTTCTCTCATTGTTTCCGCGTCTCTCTCCGTCTATACAGTTCGCCTATCACGCACCGCGGCCACAGAGAGAAGCAACAGCAGCAGCAGCAGCATCAGCAACGGCGGCATTACTCGCGCTCCGCAGGCGCTTTAACGACGTCGTCTTGACGATAATAGATCGTGGCACTCTGCCACACTGGCGAGCCGACTCGCGCACATGCAGAGAGAGAGAGAGAGAGAGTAGAGAGAGAGGGACACCAGTCTAACACGGATTCATGCCATAATCTTGGCGATCGTTCGCGTGCGGTCGCTCTCACGTATATACACACGCACACACACGGTGCATGTGTACGCACACAAATCCATTCGATTCCGGACGTTTACACGTGCGCAAGCATACAGTGGATGGAGCCAAGGGTCGGAAGTCGATCATAATCGCGAGATGGATTACTCCTGCAAATGCTGCGCGCGCGGCTTTGACCGTTGCGCCCCGAGATTTTGGAGGACTATTACCAGCCGCCGCTGCTTCGCTCCTCCTGTTGCTATACTGCTACTGCTGCTGCTGCTCACTGAGTGTGTGTGTGTGTGTGTGTTTGGCGCGCGGAGGTTAATGGAAACGCGCGGGCCTGCATCTATCTACCGGAATTTATGCACATCGAGCACGCGACCGAGGACCATTGTGAATTTTGAGTGTGGAGTATATACGTGATTAGCTGGGGGATGTAATTGCTCGCGATCGGGCGAAAAAATAAACAGTTTTTCTGCCGATGAAAATGCCGAATATATAATACGTATCGATGAAGATGATCGACTTTCCGGCGTTTCGACGCGGTGGCCATGCCATCTGGTTTTCAATGCTTTGGAAAAGCTATTAGGAGGCTTAGTGGTCTATTCTTGGAGCGCGTATATATGAGCGTTCGCGCGCAGCTGCGCTCGAGCGGATAATAAGTGGGCGGTGCATATGTCATTATAGAAACAAACATATAATAGGTGTCATAAAAGTGTTATTTCTATGAAACTTTGTTAAAGCTACGCTATAGTGTAGGGAATATCGCCTTTTTAAAAGTACTTTTAATTAAAGTTACTGTTTAACTAAAATTACCTTTCCTTGCCATTTTTCAAATGCTAGGTATAACAATTGGAAGATTCTCAAATACAAGCTTGTATGCAAGTTCTCACAATGTAATTCGTATTCAAAGATCACTTTCAATGTTCATCGTCTATATTTAGAACAATATGACGTCTGATACACTTTTAATTGGATTGCTTTAAATACTGTGGCGATTCATGCTTATTTTTTTACCGACTGCTAAGTAAACATCAAAGTTTCTCACGCAAGCCTACGAATTTAAATCGCTCCATTTCTCAAGATGATATTTTTAAATCGTTGCATTTGATAAAATTTTATGCCACTGTAAATTTACTTTCCCATTCTCTCGCTCTCTCTTGTCCTGCCTGTAATAGATTACGACATCTATATATCATCCATCGATCTTTTTCTCCCTCTCTCTTTTCATACCTCTCGTACCGACAGCACAATACAAAGAAGACAGAGGATCATTAAAATCAATTCGCGCAAATAATCGACGCTTTTAGGTCTCTGTTTGCTTTTGCGCGAGCTCAATCAAATATACTCGCGCCAAGCGAAGCTGTATACGAAATTAAATAGCCGCGCTTCGATAGACTCTCGCGGGGATATATTTTTTGCCGCTACCGCATAGGGGATACACACACACACACACAGAGAAACAGACACACGGGGCCGTGCAAACGCGCGTTACATGCATCAGACACTTCATGCCTCGCCGGGCCACGACGCAAATTTGGCCCCACAATGCGAAATGCAACCAAAGCCTACCCGCTGAAAACATCTGCGCACGTGTGTGTGTGTGTGTGTGTGCCCGTATATCAGCGACGTTATCGACACACTCCTATAAGCGCGATAGTCTACTCCCCGCTTCTCTTTCCATCCCAACTATTTTTCGCTCCTGCGGGAATCTCTATCCCCGTACGTGTACGTATATCTTTTATACATACACAGATACTGCGGTTCGATAAGCTTTTGACGAAATACTCGAGAGCAAAAGTCTGGGCTAAATGTCCGATGACGACAGTTTGAGGGACACTCGTAACTATGCTTAGTAGAGTGGATTCTGTATGGGACGTGTGCGGGGCCTATCTTTAATTGGGCTATTTAGTATACGAGTATATACACGGGTATTCGTGGGCAGGATGTATATAGCTAGGGCGAGTCGTTACTAACCAAGCGAGATTTTTAGTTCGGTTGTTTATGATGGTGCTCGGGGACACTTTTGTGATTTATGGCTCGGATCAATCCAAACAGTTATGTACACCCATCCGACGAATATACATTGGACTTAGGAAATAGATAAATGAGTATTTGTCAGTGCTGGTATACTAGAAATTACAAGATTTCTATATCAGTGGAATACTTCGTAGGTCCAAATGTAAATGTCTTTAACGCCGAGAAATGTTTATTCTCAACGTAGTAGTTGGGAGCTATTGACAAAAATCACAATACAATGCACAGTTGCGTATTGCCAAAAGATTCTAATTTAGTTTATACCCAGCATCCCGCATAACGTATGCCGGGCCAAAAGTTATATACCCGTCCACTTTTACGGGACAGCTGATGTGAAAGGTGGGGGTGGGGGTGGCGCGCACACGGCAATAAATCAAAAAAGTACGCGTGATCCACGATCCACCCTCATCCGACTCGAAGAGATAAAACAGCGCGTTTCGCGAGATTCGTTTCTTTTCCTTCCTCTTTCTGTGGTATATATATACAGGCTATATATAGATAGAGAGCATAAAGACTCGATCCATCGTGCGCCATTAAAAATCTCAAAAGCTCGAACGTGCGGCAGTTAGAGCTCACACCACCGCCAGCCAACAGCAGCAGCAGCGGAAGCCCAGTGATTGCTCCTTTTACGCATCTCTGGGAATACCGTGTGCGTCCCGCTATATATACCTGTATACAAGGACACACGGAGACACACGATACACACACACACATATGAGCCGTATATACGGCGTCGTTAGCTACATGCGATCTATTACCGCGGGGTTACAATGTCGTACGCGGGTCTTTCATGCACCTGCGTGCGCGACAAGCCATCCTATGACCTATCCTGTACCCTTTCCGGCTCTTACGCGCCTCGCTTCTCTCTCTCTCTCTCTCTCTCTCCCCCCTTCGCTTCCCTATCTATTTAATGCACAACCGTGTATGTAGGTCTAGGTGTGTGTGTGTGTGTGAGAGAGAGAGAGAGAGAGAGAGGATGACGACGAAGGAAGTACAGCGTGTCATTATTCGCACCTGTATCGCCGACACTACATATTGGATTATTGACTTTCAGGAATTCTACGACTGCAGCCGATGAAATTTCAGGTCTATATTTACCGCAAGCTCTTATAAAGTGTGGCAGGAACACGGAGAGCGATTTCATCGAATTTTTAGATAGGATTTACTCATCGAACTGTTCGATATTCGAATTCATCGAAAAAGTCGATAGTTTACATCGGAAAATCCGATGAATGCTATCGAAAAGTTCGATGGGTAGTAACCATCAAAAAGATCGATGACTTTCATGCAAGAGTTCGATGAAATCCATCGAATCAGTAACGCGCAATCATACGTAAATAGGTTATATATGTATGCATTTATTTATATAAGCTCTTGGGCCCAAGAATGAGCTTAGTTTACATATATTTATATAAATTATAAATTATATAAATAATAAAAAATATATATTATATAGGTTATGCTTACTTCAATTGATGTGGTCCCTATATAGCAAAAATATTGTATAAAATACATTTATACACAAATAAATTACATAGTTGAATAGGATATACACGTGTGGTATACCGCTGCAGAGATCATAACCTATATCTCGACACCAACAACAAAAAGCGCCACCGTCGTTGTTACATGCGCAGATGGCATAAAGTTCGATGGATTTCATCGAACTCTTGCATGAAAGTCACCGATCTTTTTGATGGCTACTACCTATCGAACTTTTCGATAGCATTCATCGGATTTTTCGATGTAAACTATCGACTATTTCGATGAATTCGAATATCGAACAGTTCGATGAGTAAATGCCATCGAAAAATTCGATGAAATCGCTCTCCGTGAATACATTTATCTCCGATTTATCCGATTCATAGATAAGAATTTATTGTGGCGCGAAATCATTGATTTGTGTTTTTCTTTTTAAAAGATGAAATGCTTTGAAAGCAAAAAGTTATGTGCCGTGCATTGAATGAATTCGTATTTCCGATATTTAGACTTATTAAAAGGAAATAATAAGTATTTTGATTATTTTATTAAATTTTATATTTCGACCTCATTTCAATGAATATTGAATAACATTTTATAATTGCATATTCTGTTGTGTATTTTGGTTATTATAAAAGTTATTTTTTAACAATATATGAAAATAACAATTAAAAAATCGTAACATTTTCGAAGGCAAAGATATTTATAGCATGTATTAGATATGAAGCTTATTTTATAATATTTTCACTACTATAAAAATTCTCAAAATTTCTTAAATCCATATATTTTTGAATCGATCTTCTGCACTCTAAGCTTTTTTATTTTAAAAATGTGAGTTTACTTTGCTATGTATGATTTCGTGTCTACAATATGAAACTTCTGTAATCAGAATGCATTACTCTCAATGATTCACATGCTTAAGTAAGTTATGGATTAAAAACATTGCCATAAAAGCAGCATATTTTATTTAAATTAAAAATAGAAAAGATTTAATGATAAAAAGTACATCGTGTAGGTACCTGTATAACTATTCGTATTTCTACCCGAGAGCAACTCTGGTATAATGTACTGAAATAGTCTATACCTTACTACGTCCAAGCCTTCTAACAAGTTTCCCAAACTTTGCTTAGTGCTTCAAATGCCGATAAATCTCAAATATTTAAATAATTTTTAAAGAACATTCTTTTAAATGAAACATTTTTAACATATTTTCTTTTTCCAATATTTTTGCCTGTGTATTAAAAGGTAATCATGTTACGACTGATATGCTACCGACTAGAAAGAAATAAAGTACAATAAGAACGAAGTGAACCTAGAATAAAACTTTAATTAATCTGAAAGCTTCTGAAAAGTATTAGAGTCAATACCTATAAATAGGAAAAACTTACGAAATTATGGGCTAAAATTGCCAATGAATTAGATAGAGAATAAATGCTGTTTATCTTTCTTTTAGTTTTTCATTTGAAATTCACAAAGCGTTCAACATTTATGAAAAATGTTTGCTATTCTTCGAAATCAAGCGTGTGTATATGAAGAAACAAAGTGAAAAATGGATTTTCCAACGTCATGTTATGGAATGAATTCTATCGTGATGAAATTTAATTATTACTCAAAATCGACAAAATAACATTGAGATTTAAAAAAGGCATTCAATGAAACATCAGTTGGATTAATTCAATATAATTATCAGTGCTTGACAGAATCATTGAAATTAAATATAGCTACGAACATTTATAAATCATTTATAAATCATAGTCTTGGAAAAGCGAAAGAATCCCTATCACAACGATTCTTTTTCCAAACAGAAAAATGCCAAAACAGAAGGATACAGCAGTAAAGGAGAAAAAGAACGGCGAGTGATAGAGAGAAAGAATAAAAGTGAGTGAGGGGGAGTATGGCCAAGCGATAGCGCGCGCGCGTGTGTGTATGGACGAGAGCCAGGTAAACAGAGAGAACAAAAAACTTTGAGGATAGAGAGAGTGAGAGAGAGAGAGAGAGAGAGAGAAAGAGAAAGAGGCGTACGGGGGTCGAAGGTTTTCGTACCGATGTTTGATGGCCGCGTTGGCCGCGAAAAAACGCTAATTAAAATCGACGTCGATGTCGGCCGATGATGCATCGACGTTCGTTTCGTTCCTCCACCTGTCCGTATACACATACATATATGCGTGTGCATTTGTCCGCGTATGTGTACTGTATCGTACGCCTGTACCGCTCATCTCGATTTTTCTCTATTTTTTATACGCAGACGCCCTCACTAATGGAAAGTGAACATGAAAGTTGCGGAGAAATGTGTGCGAGTGAGTTTCGCGTATGTATATATAGCGCCGACTTGTCATTAATTTATACGACAACAATGAAATAATTATAACAGATGGACGAACTGAATTAATAATCTTTCGAATATACTGACGCCATGGACGAGATGCATTATGACGCTCTTCCCCCCCCCCTTGCTTTTTTTTTTCTTCATATATACATTTATACATCGAGCGTTCGTTTATTCCAGCATCGGTAATTTTATTATAGCAGAGCAAATATAATGTTACACGCGTATAGATAACGCAATTTATTATTTAATGCAAATATCAGCAAGTATTATTTAAGCCACACGATTATTGATGTTACAGGCAAATGAAATTGCGCGGATTGGCCGCTTTCGTAAGTTAAGTTTAAGTAACGAGAGTATATACTTTTGTACATAATAATGAAGAGTTTCGATGCGTGCATTCCGCGACAAAACATTCGATTACAATCCTTTGAAAACTTTGTACGTTTTCGTTTCCATTATTAATCGAAACTTTTTTCGCATTCGCGCGTCAGCAGTAATTGCGTTTCATTTTTAAAACAACAAACAAACCGTTACATAAAATCGAAACAATTCATAAAGCGCGCGCAAACACGGGACACGTGGGATTTTGTTTTTAAAAATAGCCATGATAGCGAAACAAACGCGAACGCGAGGCGCTATCCCGCAGCATAGCCTTTATAAACTCTTTGCCGCGATGAGAAAGAGACTCTTCAATTTTCTGCCTTTATACGTTTCAACTTCCCCCGCACTGTGTAAATGTGCACAAAAGTGTAACATTGATCCAATTCATCGATGGCGGTTCACTTGGTATCCGCGGGGGAAGTTTTTTACCTTGCGAACGCGAAAAAGGGATATATAGAAATGAGAATGAAACCGAGTTATCTTAAACTCGCTTCATTTATTAGCGTTAGAGTTATTTTTAAATACGCGAGCGGTTCTCCATTTTTGCGCGAGTGTGCCTCCAGGGGGGGGGGGGGGGGCAAAAGTGATACGCGATAAGGGTACAAGAAAATTCCATTATATAGGATAATAAACTCGATTAAAAGTAGTTATTTAAACTACGTTTAAAACAGTTTAAAAGCAACAAAAGAGCTTTTTCCTTTCGTGCCGTGAGAGACAGAGAGAGAGCGAGAGAGAGAACGCGCATTTTATGATCTAGTTTTGTCATTTTCCGCAAATGCGCGGGCGTCCTTCACGCGGCTGCCTCTCTTTTGCGCGCGGACAAAGCTCACCGTCTCACCCGCCTCGCTCGTGGCCCCGCGCTTAATGCCCCACAAATTATCATAAAATAATGTTAACGTTTCATTTAAAGTTGAGGCTGACTTTGTCTATTTGCTCGACGACGAGGACCGCAAAAGAAAGAGAAACAGGGGTTAGAGAAAGAGAGAGGAGCTCGTTTGTTACAGAGTCGTGACGCACGCAATTCGAATTCTAGTCCTCTCTGTCGCTATGTCGCTAGGAAAACGAGTGTACTCCTCGACGTTATATTATGTGCAAAAATGTGGCGTATTCTTGTTAATGCTGTAGCTAGAGAGGACAGAAATTAATGGAATATTGGCAATTAATTATATGGAGAGTCATGCTTTTTAACAAATTGAGGTGGGCGAACCTGCTCGTGTGATTGTTTTAGATTAATCTTTGTATCGTACTGCAAATCATAAACTCACTGCAGTCAAAAAAAATTTAAGAATTTCAATTGATGAATTTTAAATAAATCAATTGTTTAAAACAACGAAGAGATACAGCATAACTATTTATGTTTTTTAGATTAAACTTTCATAATATTAAATACATATTCTATTTACTTCTTTGCATACAAATAACTTTTATTTTAAATTCTATAAATACGACTACAATAATTTCTGACTTCCCAATCACGTAGGGTTGAGACGAGGTACTTTGGTTCTCTTTGTACTTCAGTGTGAGAATAGTGCATTGTGTAACTAGTGCTGAAAATAGGCTGTTCCATAAGTGGAAAGTCTCGATTTCGGTTCGTGCGTTTGCCTATATGTATCTCGTCTTGCTAATTTCACACGAGACGAATATTCTTTCTATAAAATGCGTGTAAGCAATTTTTTATTCTCTCGCATATATTCCGAATCACAAAATGCGTATTTTCCCAGGTGCTAGTGCGGCAATGTGCTCGCAAGTGTGCGGGAAAGTCAACTTTCTGCTGCACTTATGCGTAAAAGTTAAAGGTGTTTCCGTACAAATATGTCAATGTACAGTTTGCGCTTGGAAAACAAACGGAAAGGGCAAATTTCTATTCTATAGAGAGAATATCGAATAATTTTTCTTACTTTTGCTACACTATTTATTATTTTTCTTCTTGAAATATAAATCCTATTATATATAGCTCGATTTATCTTTTAGAGTTATATTATGAAGTATTTCCATTTGCTCGAATTGCAGAAATTGAAAAATTAATAAGAGCTTAATGCATTTCTCTCCCTCTGCTCTGCGCTCTGGAGAGGTAATGATTTAGCGCCGCGCCTCGCTCTGGCGCGCGCATAATAAAAAATTCTCTTATTATATAATCCAACCTCTGCCATGGCCGTATGCGCTTTCACGTGCACTCTTGTATTTATAATAGACCCACCTCTACATTCGTATATATGTGCGTCCAACGTAAATGCATCCGCTCGCATCGTGTATTCTTTATTGCGCGTTGGTCGCGTAACCGGCAAATTGAAAAGCCAAAGAGCAGCAAACGTAAAAAAAAAGCGGAAAGAGTAGAGAGAGACCGAGAGAATTCAGTGGACGAACGACGCACGGGTGAGATACGTAACCGGAAGTGCAAAAATAAAGTGAAATAGAACGAGAATGGCCTGGAAGTTAAAGCGCTCGTACGCGTACATGCGAAAGAGAGAAAGAAAGAGAGAGGAGAGAGAGAAAGAAGGTAAAAGATAACGAGCGATGTAGGGAACGTCAAGAGAAAGTTCGCGGAAAAGAGCGGAAAAAAGTGGTTATATATATAGAGGGGAAAAGAAAGACGGAAAAAGGGGAGAAGCGCGGCTATACGCATCATTCGGCTTCGCGATTCCCGGGGGGATGAATTTTTTAACGCTTTGCACTTTCCGCGCGTTGCCCGCTATAGAGCTGCTTTCCTCTCGACTCTTCAGGCCTCTATATATGTACATATGTGTGCGCGCAAAGCAATAATCATAACGCGCTTTAGGACAGCCAGGAATCAGATTGAATTTGGCATATAGCGTCGACGAGGACACGAAATTTTCGATTCTGCATTCAAGATATACGCTGTGCAGCAAAGTTTTGAAAAATGTCGAGGAGGCTTTTAATTATGAATCGGAACCACGTGCAGTGTAGTGCATACGTGTACTGGATGGGGAGCTAAACAAGATGATCTCGAAATGAAATCAGCTCTAATTCTACTCGAATTTCGAATTACAACTTTTAAATTTTTTGTTTTGTTACCGAAAAATCTGAGTTAAGCTCGAGGAAATATTAAATTTTGAACAAATATTTGTTTTCAGATCTAGTGAAGTAATTTTAGAATGATAGCCCTTTGATAGAGGTATTGTAAAATATTTAACATTTATTTCCAAATTCATCCTTTTTTTATCGAATTCTTTATACATTTTGAATATAGATAAACCCATTTTTCTATGAAGTACATGGATATTACAGATAACAGTGAAATGGCTCTGTTTAAACCATAAAATTATTTCAACTATAAAAAGCTTTATAAATCTTCACGAACAGGCTGAAACTTTTATTTGTTTTAAGAGATCAAATAGCACAGATCGACGATTTAAAGGCAGATAAAAAAAATCATTCAGTGGGAATCCAGAGTGAAAAACGTCCTAATGATCGCGAGAGTCTCTTAGGCAGGCTTTGCAGCGCCGCGGAAAAGCTCGTCGATGAATCTTATGATATAGGCTACGGCCGCTGCAGTGCCGTTAGTCCGCGGCTTTTTAAGCACTTTTAACGTATGGTTCTACAACTTCCAATAGTCCGGGACTATTGTTACTCGTTATCGATCTCTTAATCCATGCAACGGCCGATCAGCCATCGTAACTAAGCCAGATTGAGAACAAACGAGAATTTGCGGGACCGTTAAAAGTGGATCTAACTGCTCTACTTTTTTCTTGTTTGCTACCTACCCACCCGCAGCCGGTGGTTGGATTAAGGCGATGTTTTTCTACTTTCAGGGCTCGCTTTAGGGAATTTTTATGCTCCTTTCTGGACTACGACCCTTTGTACGATATTTTTGTGTTGTCCTTTTGTCCTTTTTTTTTTCTTTCTAAAGCAGGAGAAATTTTCGGATTTTTAAGTTTTTTCCGCAATGGTTTTGACTTACTTTACACTTTGTATGGTTAAATTTTGTTACACCAAATTTCTTTTGAATGCTTCGTAGAAATATTCTAAAACTATATATATATATATATATGTATATTAATTTAAATAATTTTCGTCCTTATGCATAATAAAGAATTTTGAATCATTGGTATACCAATATGTGTAGGATTCAAGAACATTTTAGCTCATAACACGTTTTATTTCATTTGAAACTAAGACAACAAAATTAATAATGGCCTACGATGGCTCGGTCGGTAGAGCGATGGGCTCGTAGTGCGGTGGTCGCGGGTCGAGCCCAAGTCTCGGCCGATTGACACAAGCACCTCTGTAAAAAAAATATATTACATGTGCTTTGTTTACAAACACACCGTAGACCTCCGTCGCTGATTAGCAC
>UELV01067419.1:2046-12446 GCA_900490015.1 Megastigmus stigmatizans
GATGAGTCTCCCACGCGACCGATGAATGTTAGGTTTCGCGATTCGTCCTGAACGTGATGAATTTGGTGTGGATGTGCCTCTGCGAGTGTGCGGGAGCGCCGCCGTGTCGAGTGGAACAGTTGAAAAATAGAAGGCCTTGGGAAGTTTTCAAGTTTTATAAGTGTGTAGAAAGGTAGTGGAGTGTACTGCGAAACACTTTTTTTCCTCCCGAGGGCTAATGCTGCGCAGCCAATTGTAGACTGTTTCGAGTTATCAGGTCAATTAGTTCTTCGTCTATTTTTTTCCCCTTTTTTTTTTGCTGTGTGCAGCTTTTATTTCGTACGTGTAGTAGTTGGATGTATTTATAGAAAATTGAAAATTTTATTCGTTCTACGAGCGTATTTGGGTTGGATGGAAAAGTTCGCGTTTCGAGATGAAATGTTTAGTTTGGAATTTGTGCGATCTTCCCGTTTATTCTCGTTGTGTTTTAATAATTTTAAATTACATAGATATACGCCAGTTTGAAATATTTATAACATTCGTAATGAAAGGACGGCATTGCAAAGAGACTTTATACTTAAAGTTTATACATTATTATTTCTAAAGTGTATGAAACTATTTCTTTACACTGTTTTACCATTTATCTTCATGTTGTTAAAATGCCTTGTAGGTACATATCTAAAAATTTTAAAATCCATTTCAAATTCCAAACAATGATGCAACCAAAAACGGGGATTCAAATTTTGTTTCGAATCGAACTGAAAACACAAGGATATATAGTAAACCAGACCGACAATAGATTGAATCAGGATCCACTGCAACGGCAGCAGCAGCAGCAGCAGGAGAAGGAGTAGTAGCATCCCACGATCGCGCAGCTCCTCGACAACATTATATACCCCCTTGATGTAGCTTATAAGGGCCTTGGCGCGGGTCGTCGGTCGTCCTGAACTGAAGAGACGAGGTGACGATAAGTGGGAAGCGCCCCGCGCTCTCGAGCCGAGAAATCGAGTAGAAAGGACCAAAGGAGAACTGGACGAGGAAGAAGAAGGAGGAGCAGAGGAGAGGAGCGAGGCGAGACCGGTGCGAGTATATGAGGACCGAGGACAAAAGGGACCGTGTTCCAGGTTGTGCGCCACATATATATATATATATATATATGTGTGGGCGCACTTCCGCTATTGGATAGATTATAGAACGAGAGAGAGAGAAAGAAGCGGCGAGGGTCCGACGCTCGCTCTCCTTTGATCCTCCGTTCACCGCAGTGAGCGAACGCGCGCAAAAAAAAATGAAATAAAGTGCCGGCCACCTTGTACGACACGTGTATAGCCTTCTTCGCGCGACATTGTCGTTATAAGAGCCGGAGCGGCTGCTGCACACGTCGGTATGGAACAATTTGAGCCGATCAAGATGGAAGTAGTGGAATCTGCCCACCATGTCTTGTATGTGAGTGAGAGACTTATGTTTCGGAATGTATATGGGTAGATAATTTTATACTCGAGAGCTGCAAATTACCAACCAGACACATATCGGATATAGAATGTGTTTATAAGCGGGTGAATTTTTGGATATACTTTCGCGAGGGAATTGCTGCATGCATCGATCGATTCTCGTAATTCAATTAGAACTCATGTTGTATATTGACGTTATATTAATACAGATTGATTAGTAAATTGGCTGGCGTTTGAAAAAAATTATATGTATATGTAAAAAGTTGGATTAAAATATCTGAATCAATGGATTTCAGTTAAAAACTAATCATCAGAATAATAAATAATGACCTTCTGACAGATACGTGCATGTTTCTGTTACGTACAATAAAAGTTACAACAATGAAAGTCGTATTAATTAAGCAAAAATTATACAACCATTATAATTTTCCTTAACATATTCTACAAGCTTACTCAATCGAATTGACAACGGAAATATATTAATAAATTTAAATAATTAAATGTTTGCTCTAGTTACTGTAACTTTAGAAAATTTCCTTGCATCGATCGGTTGGCCATAAATTTTGCAGTACCTGCTCTTAAAAGCTCGATGTACTTGTTTAAAAGGACTATATGTTGATTCTCGATGTGATGTGATTTTACTGTCGGTATTCCTCGATTTAGCAGCTACTCGTGCATTTTCGACCAAATTAAAGATATAACTTCTAATCCCATTTCTCCGATTTCCATTTCTATGCGTAAGGGAACTTTAAATGAATTTCTGTATTCCTGCATCGTGTATCAACGAATATATTTATTCATCTTGAGACGTGGTAAAAACGCGGCACCTGTCTTCGCTGTGTATGTAAATTTATAGTCTAATTTCATAACGAAATCTCTTATTTTTTATATCTCGCAAGTATTCTAATAAAGGTACAATAGTAAAATTTGCATGAATAAGGACCTTTTCTTGGCAGACACAAAACTTGTTCTTGTTAAGAATGCAAAAAAAAATGTAAAAATATTCTTATAACATTTGCAGCGAATTTTCAATATATATTATATTTGCAATTTTAGCTCCTCAGAACTATACATGCAACGATAAGTATCGTTCGAACTATTGATATTTGTCTACCTCTCCTTATATCGACACAATTAATATATTTGTTTCTGCACAATCGAAATTTCATCAATATCACAAAACTATATTAATTGAAAATGCCATCCCTCTCCCATAGAACTCTTTAATTCAGTACCATCGTTCTTCGGCATTCTCAACTTCGACATATATGCTCGCACCGTTAATTTTAATTAAGCGTCACGTCAAAGTAAACTCAAATATTTCTGGCTCATTTGAAGCTGTTGAACCTTTTCATTATACGTGCAGCCTGTGTGCTAGAGGTCAGATAAAAATGATGCTGCGCAGGTGTCGTGCGGCCCACGCACGTCCAAAGCAATATACTATTAAAATTAGCTCTTTCCCTCGATTGTTCGCTGAGCCACACCTAATCAACCGTATTAGACAAGAGCGCAAGAGAGAGAGAGAGAGAGAGACAGAGAGAGAGAGAGGAGGGGAGGCATGAAAAAGCTTATATATATATACGCGCATCGAGAGGCGCCGGTTGATCTGAGCGTTCTATATGGCATTTTTCCGCCCTCGTAAAAAGTTATAAAGCAAAGGGCGCTTATCCAACACGCAGGGACCGTGCAGTTTATACATGTATATAGGAGTGGCGAGTAGAGTATAGAGAGCGAGAGAGTGAGAGAGAAAGAGAGCTTTTTGTGTGTGACTGCGCGTCGGCGGCGGGCGCCAGGGAGCTCGTAAAAATCGCACGAGTGCCGCGCACTGGTAGTATCTTTTAGCGCTTTATTCTCCTTTCCTCTCCCTTCAAAAATGGCTTTTTCGTCACAAGCGTGAATTTTCCTGTCGTTTGCCGTGTGTGTACACACACATATATATATATATATATATATATCTTATAGCGCGTGTTTCTCTGTGTATGTATGTATGTATAATGTAGGGTATATATACTCACAAGAATCGGCTGGCTAGACACGAGCATGGCAGTTGTCCCCTTTCTTCTTCCTCTGCCTCCTCTTCTCTTTTCTTCTCTTCTCTATATGCAGTCGATTAATCACCGGCTAAGCGCTGTTTACCTGTCCGTCTAATACGAGCAGCCGGCGAGATCCTTATGTTTATATGCCGCACCACTTACGTTAACAAGCTGCACATGCACGCGCACAAATATATAGTATACAGCGATCTTTCTCTCCCTCTCGCACTCTTTCTCTCTGCACGATTCCTCTCTTTCGTCGCTCGCGGTATATGTGCAAACGATCCCCAAAACTGAAATCGTTCCGTCTTAATAACGCGACCGATGGTCCGTCGGTATATACAAACTTCACTTATATATATGTATAATACGAGACACACGCAACTCTCCCGAAACGCAACAACACGCAACTTATTAATCTGCCAACTGGAGGTGGCAGGAGCTTTCGGCGACTCGCCTCCTCTGGCTGACTCGGTTCTGACACTTTTGTCCCAGCAGTTCGCAGCGATCGGCAATCGGAAAGAGAGAGAGAGATAGAAAAAACCCGAACCAGCTGCAGCAACAATTATTAATGGTACTCGCACGGATAGCTGTCCTCGATGCACTCTCACTTGGCTATCTTGCCCATAAAAATTATCGCGAACGGATATATATTATACATATATGTATATATACATGTATACGCGGCTATATGGAGCTTTAACACGTTGCATGCGCGAACGGCGAGATCATACCGCGAGGGTAGTTATCCACATGTGCTTGTATACATGAGTATATATATATATATATATATATATATATATCTGCGCCAGTGTCTACACGCGCCGAGTATGGGTGAGAGCAGCAGCAGTAGCAGCGGTTGGCTCTCGATGTGCTCGGGCCGAGGTGCGCCGCGTGAATGCTGCTAAGGCGCGCGCGGCTGCTCCGGCTCTGGCCGTGTTTTCCCCCTGGCGCGCGCACATCACCCGCACTCTCCCTCTCTCTCTCTCTCTCTCTCTCTCTCTCTCTCTCGCAGCTCTGTGTATATATAGTAGAGGGGCTTTGCGGAGGATCGAAAGAGAGAGAGAGGGAGAGAGTGACTGCGAGAGGAGGTTGTGGACCGCGTGCGCACCGAAACTCGACTCTTACTTCTCTCTCTCTCTCTCTCTCTCTCTCTCTATCTCTCTCTGTCTCTCTCTCTCTCTCTCTCCCTCTCTGTCTTCTTTTTTTTTCCTCGAAGTGTGCCGCGAGACGAAACTGCCACTCTTGCATCCCCCCGCCATGCAGTAAGCCAATGAGAGCATAGACACGGTCTGTCCGCGCCGCAGTCTCGCGAACGAGATCCGCTTCGCGGTGACGTTTTCCTGCAACAGCAGCAGCAGCAGCCGTCCATATATAATCCGGTCCAAAGCCGAAAAGTCACTTTTTCCCCGTCCTCGCGATTCATCATTGGCTTCTCAACTCTCTATAGACTCAACTGTCTATGTATATATATATACTTGTTGATAAAGCAAATCTGACGGATATATTCGCTTGTATGTAAATTTGTGGATACGTTTGTATATATGTTATACGACGAGACCATCAGGTTGATATCGATTGATTTTTTATCCATCATGGCTGGTGTATATAGTCGTTTAGCGATCGAAATAGAGTAGCGCGATGCTTCCCCATGGGAAGGCAGACTTACCCAAGAGTCATATTTGGGGATACCACGCCAATTTTTGGACCGAGCAGATGAATATTTTATTACACTGGGGAGGTCACGAGAGAAGCAGGAGCTTTAGAAAAAGAACTGACTGGTGAATGCGACGGTGCAGGGCTTAATTATGCTAAATCACGCCACTTATTGTTTTGCACGAATTGCGAGTGTAATGTATATCACTGCGATGGCCAGTACAATTTTTGTATTGAAATCAATCTTTTCCATTGCCTATAACAAATGATTACGAGCAGTTGATAAATTTATTGATACTTAGGAAAGTTTATGATTTTGTAAAATGATTTTTTCAAAGTTATAACATCAAACGGAGATACTTCTAAAACCTTGTTTAATGAGAAAACAATTCACAGGAGCATAATAATCACGGAGAAAAATGGTTTGTTTCAAGTAAATACATTTTACGTTACGGTGAAGAATTTTAAAAGAAATACTAAACAGCCCAGAGACACAGATATTTTAGTCAGCAGAAAAATAATGCACGGGGTTGTGGGAAAAAATTGAAACAAAGAAACGACCTGTATATTCTGGAAGATTGTGCACCGACAAAGACCTGCGAGTGCAGGACCAACAAAAAACAAAAAAAGCGGTATCCTTTTTTGTAAAACTGACCGCTTCCAGCACTTATTACCGAGTAAAGTATAGTTATTCCAGACTAATGCCGCAACGGAAGCTTCATTTTCCCTTCTTTTTACATTTGGCTTTACAGCTTGAGAAAGTAATTGATCTTCTTCGTTATTTTTATAGTTCTATACTCTAAATTTAGAATAGTGATAAGTACACCAATACTGGGAAAGTTAGTGCATATATTATACGCTGCTTTTTCAGCGACATATTCGCTCAGAAAATGAGGCAGTGCAGCCACACGAAAAAATTGTACGTGCAACAACCCGCCGTTTTCCTGTGGTACTGCACCACCAAACTTTTTATTATAGCGCAATAAAGTTTAGCAATTAAAATAAAAACTATATAACGGGAAAAATAGAAAACTCTAAAAAGTCACTTACCCTCAAGAAATTTATTTTAAATTTGCACTAAAAAAAGCTTCCAGAGCTTGATGATCCTCGTGATTATACGAATACATGAAAATAAGAAGGTGACAACTCAAAATTGAGTTCAATATAATGACGATGACGACTCAATTCGGTTGAATATGGGAACAATTCAGAATTCAGTTGGAAAAGGAGACAACTCAGAATCCAGATGGGAAAGGAGGTAACTCAGAATTGAGTTGAAAAGAGGACAACTCACGGGCTCTTTTTTTCTTTCAAATTTAAGATTCAGCGCAATAAGAGCAACATTTAAGCAAACATTAACTTTAAATGTACATAATTATTTATATTTGGAGATAGTAGATTCACAAAAAATGCACAATTCTTTGCACTTTCGTAAACAATTTAAATTTGAAAGAAAAAAATGGGCTCGCGAGTTGACCCCTTTTCCAACCTTTTTTCCCCGGTACCTCTTTTAGTTTATATTCTGTATTCCATGTTTCCGTTATACGTTGCTAATAAAAAATTATCATTTCATCCATATTTTTACAAAAAAAAATTGGCCTATATTCAAGATTCAAGTCTGAATAAATGTTTTTCATTAGTAATTAAATTTAAAACGTGCGCGTTCTAATTTTTACGAGAAAACTTACAGTATAATATCCGTATATTGAATAAATAAAGAAATAATAAATAGTCATGCTAAACAGATTATAGTCAGCTATAGCATTTAGTAATGTAATGTAACGTCTATTTTGATGTATTAACATATTATTGCAATATGTAATAACGTTATTGATATTACAAAACATTTTTAATATGATACCCATCACAGTGCAAAAAAATGAATTTGTAATTGATAGGAGCAATATTTTTAAAGTTGCAGTAGGTAATAAAAAAAAACAGAATTTCACCGAAAAGAGGAGAAAGAGTATATAATGAAGGACCGATGAAGAGGGTTTAAGTGGCGAGGCTATAGAAAATCTTTTTAATCGCTCTCCAGCATTCATTTTAGATGAGTGAAGAGATCGCTTTTAATTTTCGCAAACTGGTTTTAGTACTCAAATATACTCGAAGCGCGCATTCAAATACATAGTCAAAATTTGGAAATTTTGTCTCCACATTGAACTTATTTCCCAATTCAATTAATCTTGTCCCATTCTATTGTTATCTATAATTTATAAGCTCTAAATACTTATTTCACGTCAAAGTAGCCTAAAGACCAGTTATTATGCATGTTAAAACATAAGATTTATATCTGAGATACAAAAGCATTCTTCACTTTATCGAATAAAGCAAGAACACGAATTCGATTGTGTAAACACGACAAGTAATTGAAATTCTCTTATTTATCTACCTGGTACCATTTAATTCGCGCATGCAAAGGGTTCGAGGCGTTTCGTGTGAACTCGTGTTGCTGTAGTACAGCAAAAGGCTGCTGTTATCTTGGTCTGATCTCCCCTATACTTTGACCTCGGGTAGTTAACAGAAAAGTATTTCATGGTAAGGCACTTCTGATTGAAATTACTGCATATTTTATGTCTAAGCCTATTTTTCCTTTTCTTTTTCAATTTTCTAAATTAAAATGTTTCTTTATGTTTCTAAAATTACAGGAATTAGTTAATTTCAAGAAAAGAAAATAACCGTGAAGTAGGTATATGTTAACGAGTTTATTATTGTTTCTATTATTATATTGTTAGTGAGCATAAAGCTATTTTCGTTAAATAGGTTATGACATTTTTTGCTGCCTGATAGAGGAAGCATTGTAGTAAAGAAAAAATTTCTATTTTCAAAAAACGCGAAAGAGGAACATTTTTTAAGGATTTCTGCGTGATAATAAGGGACTATAACTACAGTATTTTATAATTTTTAATTGCTCATATATTCTAAACGGCTTAAATGATTTTTAAATTTAATAATTTAAATTTTTTGTATTTTATTGAAACAATGTATTCAAATTTGAGGAAGCTTTGTGCCAATGCATTGGTGGCGTTTTTTCATATGTATCTCATTGAAATCATCATAATATCTCATCTAAACAATTCTGTTCATGTGAAATATATATTATATATTCATGTTCATCGAGCGGCATATATATATATACAAGTACTTCAATACATCCGATGGATCGTTCGGCCTTTTATATAACTGTGCCGTATCAGGCATTCCAGCTACAGTTTTACCCGCAGTAAAGTAAAAAACCTACTGTTTTAGCCAACCTCCCGTTTATCCAGACTCGAAAATCGTCTTGCCGTTATATAAGCTCATCATAACTGCTATAGTGGTGCAGTGCGTAAGCTTGCGCGCGCGCGCGCGTGTGTGTGTGTGTGTGCGTGCAATACAGGCTCAGTCTCATCCTGCCATCGCGGCGAAAACCCGGGACTTCTCCTGTATGGCGCGATTTTGATAAAAATGGAGCTGCCTCTGCACGGCGAGCGCGTGCTTCGCATACAGTGTGTGCAGCATCGGCAGCGGCTGTGCAGGGGGTGTCGGACGTCGCCGTTGCCGCTGCTCCCGCTGCCACTGCTTCCCACTGTGTACAGGGGCGTTTTTGGCCGCTTATCGTTGCCGCGCGCCGGCGGCGTCACCCCTCTATATTATTACGTTCTATGCAATGTACACAGAGATGCATATATATATATACAGCAGTGGCGGTGGCGGCGGTGCCATCCTTAAAAATTGCCGCGAGAACGGCACCTGATAACGTCCAGCCCTACATATATATATATATGTATATATGCGCTTTTCGAACTCTGTGGACCGGTGCACACCACGGTCGCACTTATGTGGCCTCTTTACTTACTCTGTGTGCATGCGTGCATATGTATGTGCGTGTGTGTGTGGGGGGGGTGTATGCGCGCGTTCGTGTATGTGTAAGAGCTGCCGGTCCTATATACTGATAAAAGTATAGGTGGGTGCTACTGTGTTTCGCCACTGTATAACGAAGCTCGTGTGCACCGCGCAAAAATTTTTGTTTGAGGAGGATATTCGGCGGCGTAAGTTATAGAGAGGAACATTGCCATTGCGAGGCTCTACCAAGCTATTTTGCACACATTCTTTATAATGCTCGTTTATTAAGTATACCTGTATAAACTTAATAGTTGCAACGGTTTAGGGGAAAGAAAATGTATTTACTTGAAAAGGTTTGCGCTTACGCGTAATCGACTAAAATGACTATATACCGTTACTTTAAAATTATTTTGAAGAATTACATTCGTTTTGCATTCACAACAATTGGAGAATAACATTTTTTTTTTGTAAAAAGAAAAATGTAAAATAGTATATTACGATACAAGTGCGATAAGTGCCACTTTACGGCACGGCGTGTATTAGCTAAACGCTGTGCTTTGAAGGGCTGCTTACGACACGAGTATCGTACAATATTTTATAGCACTGACTAGCGTAAATCAGCTGTTACGCCTGTCCGTGGCGTAAGTAGCCCTTTCTGGCACCGTGAAGTTAGCGCCCGAGCGTAGCGAGAGCGATAAGCGCAATGCCAGAAAGGACTACTTACAATACGGATAGGCGTGACGTAAGTGCGGATTTACGCCACGCAATGCTATAAATTAAAAATTGACTTACAAACAGATGACTTCTACATTGACTCTTCTATAGGTAATACATCTGTAGGATTTTTGTTAGGAACGTTTTCTTTTTAAGATCTTCTTTTAAAAAGTTGATATAACCAAATTATAGTATTATACATTATGCGATTTTATTTTCTTCTGTATTTACAAAGATTATTATCAATGCTTTCACAGAACACTGCAGAGTATTAAAAATTTGAATAGAACCTAAATGAAGTTATACATTTTAAATAAAATGTGATCGGTGCATTGACACAGCGAAATTTCCAATAATTATCATGCCTTAGTTTCTCCTATTATTTTTGATTAATAAATTTATTTATTGAATATGTAGCGCGTAAGTAAAGTTGTTAAATATTCGGATAATAATCAATCAGCAATTGTCTTTTCTATACCGTTTTTGACTTTCTAAATAAATATATAAGTATAGAATATATGAAAAAATCTCTCCTGCTCTATTTCACGAACCAAAAATCAAAAGAATCTATAATTCACCGTTCTTGCATTCCGTTACCCCTCCGTAAGTCATGTCTCACACAGTCGTCGTCGCGGCGGAAAAACTGCTCGCGGAGGGAAGAAGAAGGTCAATCGATATATAGTCGACGTCAATCGAATTATCCATCGGTTTTCCTTTTATTGACTACGTACACGACAGTCTGCCC
>UELV01067446.1:8472-20683 GCA_900490015.1 Megastigmus stigmatizans
GGGGGGGGGGGGGGGGGGGGGGGAGGAGAGGCGGTGTAGAATCTACCTGTACATCACCCACATATACGATAAACACTCATTCATGAGCTGCCAACCTCTCTCTTTTCAGTGTTGTTCCAGTAGCCGCCGCGCGAGTGCATAAGTAGTGTGTAGTGAGTAAACTGTAAAGGCGTGACTCCGCGAGAGACGCCCTGCAGTACGCGAGAGTGAGAGGAGAGAGTCGCAGGCAGACACACGCGCGGCAAAGATGGCCGCAGCAACAGCAGCAGGTCGGGTACACACCTTACACCTGGTGAACCTCCTCCTCCTCGGAGCGACGCTTTTACTCGGCGCCGAGGCCCAAGAGCGTAGCCGCTATGCCAACACCTATTACAAACAGAGCAGTTACGATCCGCCGCCGCGCACCGACTACGAGACCTACGTGTACAAGGACAGAATGTACGTCCGCGATCCCTATCATCACTGGGGCGCCACTCGATCGCCCGAGGATCGCTATAACTTCGAAGTGAGTTTCTCTGGATATATTTTAGTTTTTTGGTTTTGGTTGTTATATGAGAGTTTGGCGGACGTTGCCTGTCTGTATGTGTGTGTGTGTGTGTGTTTTTGTTTAGGTGCTTGTTGCGGGTGAGGCTATCTAGTGCAGATGCACTGGCGATTTCGTAATCGGTATAGGTACTTATAAGCTTCGACTTTCTTTTGTGTTACTGCAAACCAATGCATATTCACTTATACACTAGCCTTTGCTTTTATTGGTTTTATAAATAAATTTCGTGCGTTTTATTCTATTTTAATTATTTACGGAGAGAGAAAGAGACACTAGTGTAAAAAATCCGAATAGTGCACTTGCGTTGAAATCTCTTTTCAAATAAAATTATTTTTTATTACACAGGTAAATACTCGAAATAATGTAAAGTTACTGGTAATTTGTGCTTTTCATTTTCTAAAATTGAAAATTCGCTTTTTTTAACAGCTTTTATCCATTAATTTTTATACATCAAAATTTTTTTAAATTACAAAACATTGATTTTCTACTATACCTACTATGAGTTGGAATCTGGAATACTGTAACTATAGTACTATAAACATTCTGCCCAATCATAAATATTACTCAACTTCTGTATATATAGTACTATCATAGGGTACACTAATAAGTTTGTTATATGTATATATATATATATGTGTGTGTGTGTGTATATATAGGTGTTACTCATTCATCTATTCATTCGGAGTGGCATTCTTTTTATAACTTCCTTTTTTATAATGATACACTTTCTTTTTTAGACCTTTTACAACTTTGTAAAATTTAGTTATATTTTATAAAAAAATGTAATTTTTAATAATTATATCTGATTAATTTAATTGTTCAAAGTTTTACTTCTCAAGTAATAAAATCGCGTTTAAAGTAGATTTTTACAAACATTGTAAATATTTGTATAATTTTCTTATTTTGGAAAATTAAAATATCATTGCATTTAAATTTACTTTTAGGTACCAATTCTTGCACATTTTGAGTAACTTTGTTCACTTCCTGTTAAAAATGTTCGGCGTATGAGTTGGTAAAACGTCATCAGATTTTCCCTGAATTTCGGTGCGTTTTGCGAGTCATACGAAACTTCGTAAAGAACAGAAAATCTGGCAATATAGTAATAAGGACACAGAGTTATCAGAACAATTGTAACATAAAATTAAAATTTTTTAAATAAATGATTATTCATACGACTTACGACGATTTCTCGAATTTCAATATTTACATAGCATATATGCAGTATATATACTCTTCTTTACATAAAATTACGCTAGTAAAACTAATAAATATTTAATCTCAAAAATTGTAAGGTGTTTTTCAAAATAACCATGTAATTAAATCTATTTATGTTTAGGTAACCGAGAGAATGCCATTACCAGGGGTTTTAGGTGGGTGGAGGTCTGACTTACAGGGTAGAGAGCGACCTGATTCTAAAAACCTTGACAAGGATGTTTTTGTTACAACTAATTATGGAGTAGTTCAGGGTTTCAAGGTGTACCTTTACGATCACCCAGAAGCAAGGCATAGACCTTGGAATCTTCCTGTCGAGAGAGTGACTGCAAGTGTTAATGTTTTTCTTGGTATTCCTTATGCAATGCCACCAGTAAAAGATGGGAGATTTAAACCACCTAGAAATCACAAGTAAGATATAATTGAATTTATTTTTATCATATACTTATTTTATAAATTTTAAAATCTTTTATATTAAGGGTATTTGCACCTATATAAATAAATAAATAGAATAAAAAAAAAAGTAAATATTCATTTATATTAATAAATTTATAAATGATTTACATATAATTTAAAGAGGATGGAATCTTATACAAGCTGTTGACTGGGGACCAGCATGTCCACAACCTAGTAAATATACAGGCCCATCACAAGGAGTACGAGCTGTTGATGAAGATTGCTTATATTTAAACATTTTTAGTCCTAATGTACGTAATAATTTTTACAATATTCCATTAATAATTTTTATCAATATACAAATTGAAATTTTCATTAAGAAAAAACTCTGATAAATAATATTTTTATAAGACAATTATTTTCTTTCAAGGTAAATTCTGGTTTAGCAAGTAAATATCCTGTTATGTTCTACATTCATGGTGGAGAATTCATACACGGATCAAGTAATCTTTTCCCAGCACACATATTAGCTGCCTTTTATAATGTAATTGTTGTTTCCATTAATTATCGCCTTGGAGCACTTGGTAAGTAATTTACATTCTTTAATTTTTTATTTATAAATAGTTTTATTCACATTTAACATTCATAGGATTTTTAAGTACCGGTGATGAGAATAGTCCTGGAAATTATGGAATTCTGGATCAAGCGATGGCATTAAGATGGGTATATGATAATATTCAATTCTTTAATGGTGATCCTGAAAGAATTACATTGTTTGGTCCTGGAGCTGGAGCCGCCAGTGCAGGTCTTTTGATGGTCGCACCAAGGTAAAATATCTATTCTATAAATAAAAATTTTACAATGTATTTTTATTGATTAAACTAATTATAAATAAGAATAAAAACAATAGAGACATGGACAAATACAATTAATTAGTTTAAATAATTTGTAAATACTAATTTGCAAAATAAACTTTAATGTTGATGAGACAAATTAGTTCTGCATTATTGATTTTGATTTTATTTATTTATCATTAAATTACTATGTATTATTTATATTTACTATGTATTACTATATATAATTTATAATTTAAAAAATATATAATTTTTTAATTTACAGAACTCGAGATATGGTTTCCAAAGTAATAGCCCAATCAGGATCTGCACTAGCAGATTGGGCATTGATAGTTGACAAATATCGAGCTCAAAATACATCAAGAGTATACGCAGAAATGCTTGGATGTAGTATTGAGAGTAGTTGGAAACTAGTTCAGTGTTTAAAAATTAGCCGAACCTTTAAGGATCATGGGGATGCAGAGCTTAAGCCTCATATTGGAATGTTTCCATGGGCACCTGTTCTTGATTACAATTTCACTGTCCCTACTGAATACTTCGAATCTTGGAGTGCCTCTGATTGGCACTTTTTTACAGAGACACCTGAAGACAGTATTAAAGCTCGTAAGTATAGACACAATATTATGTATATGGCTGGAGTGACAACTCAAGAAGCATCTTTTATTTTGTGTATGTATAAAAAATTTTAATTTCATCATATAAGCATTTATGAAATTTTTTGTTGTTATTTTTTTTATTCAAACATATATTTTATTGTTCTTTAGATAATAACAAAACATTGGCTCTAAATGATTATACCATAACACCCGAAATGTTTGATCAAAAAGTTTGGGAACTAGTTCTTCGTTATAATTATACCTTGAATCCTTGGGGAGTATACGAAGCAATTAAGTACATGTATACATATTGGCCAGATCCAACAAACGTAACGCATATTCGAGATCAGTATATAAATGTGAGAATTTAAGCTATTATACATTATATTTCGTATTATTGTTAACCTAACAAATAATCTGTAATTTTTTTATTTTATATATAGTTGTTGTCAGATTTCCATTACATAGCTCCACATGACAAAATAGCTAAGCTCTTAGTAGAAAAGAATGTACCAGTTTTCTTGTATGTACTAAATACGACTATAGAAGCATTTGATTTACCTCAATGGAGACGAGTACCTCACGATATCGAACACTTGTGGTTGACTGGAGCTCCATTTATGGATGTTGGTAAGTTTCGAAAGTATTTCATTACAAATTATAATTAAACCTTTTCAAAGGGTATAATTTAAAATTCTTGAATAATTATACCTTGCTAACAAATATGTTTTTACCGTAATTAAATCTTTTTTATAGAGTTTTTCCCAGAATCATTGAAGTTAAGGAGAGATATGTGGACAGATAATGATCGAAATATGAGTCATTTCTTCATGAAAGCTTATGCTAATTTCGCAACACTGGGGTAAATATCGAAATTATAGAAATTATTTAGATCATTTAAATTAATAGTGTAATTTATTATTTGAATGGATCGATTTCCCACCTCTAATGAATATAGAAATTACTGTTAATTTTCTAGTTTTATTAATAACATACGTATTTATATGATTTTTATTTTCTAGGAATCCAACACCTTCTCAAATCTTAGGATTGCATTTTGATGTAGCGAAATTCGGACAATTAAAATATTTAAATATAAATACAACTTACAATAGTTCAATTCTATTTAATTACCGACAAACGGAGAGTGCATTTTGGTCTCAGTACTTACCAACAGTTATTGGACGTTTAGTACCAACATACCCACCAGTTACAGAAGTAAGTTTCACTACGATTCGTTACATTTTTTGCTGTGTAGGTACTGCGTTTTTATTTATCAATATACGTGTTTTAATTAATATATGATTTCCTTTTACTTTTTTATTGATAATTAATAATATTTTATTTTACAGTATTGGTGGGAACCAAAGCAGCCGTTACAAATTGCATTTTGGTCGATGTCCACAGCCTGTCTTTTACTAATTGTCATGTCAGCAGTGTGTTGCATGCTTTGGCGTAATGCCAAAAGGTAAGCAAAAGGTAAACAGAACCAAATCCATGTGACTACGCTTGACTGAAAAGCCAAGGGGATTGGTAGTGCACGTGAACACAGGTTCTGGTTTTTTTAACAAACAAAACATTCTGTAGTTGAGTACATTGATTTAAACAATCAGGTGAATTCATCGCATTCGATTTAATCGCTTCTTTACTAACATGTAAATAATAATTCTATTTTACTATTTTCTTAGTAAATCGAATGCTGCAAAAGAATACGCAGGTAAAATTTGATACTGTTTACAGAAAGTACAGCACTATTTATCTTGCTGCAAATACTTTTTTTCAAAAGAACAAAACATAGCAAAAGGTGCAGCAGTGTTGTTATTTTATTTTCGTAAAGCACTAACGCTTTTTAAATTTTTTTCATGCACATTGCACTAGTAACTATACATAAATCATTTATTTAAAAAAATCATTGTAGTTAAATTATTCGTAAAAAGTATAGTTGTGTAATTAATGTGAAATATTACTTGTAAATAAGTATTGTATTATTGATGTGCTAGTTATAATAGGGTACTTTTGATTTTATTTTATCTGCACATGACACATGCACAATAATGCACATGGCAATTTGTATGTGTATATATATATATGGTTATTTGATTTCTTATATAAAAAAATCGTCGAAAGTTGATATTTCTACGATTATTTTCAAAATATTTACAAAATATTTTTAGATAATTTACAGAAAATTAATTATTTAATACATTAATTGAAAAAACATCATTGGGAACTTTTTTAAAATGCATTCGGTGCCCTCGAAAGTGCCTTCTAAAACTTATTAAACAATTATACTTCCTTAAGTAAAATCACCAAATAGATCTTTTATCTCCCAACAGACAGTCAGATCACTACTATAGCGGAGATATCTTGATGGTACGAGAGGACGAACCTTCCGAGGGAATCGACAATCTGACTCGTGCCTCCAAGGAAAACGTATACGAGTATCGAGACAGTCCACCTGTTCGCACACGCGCACTCCGCCACAACCAAAACCATCATCAAAATCATCAGCCACAGAACGACATCAAACTACAGGAGCGTCTAGCACAGAACCGCAAATTTAGCTCAACCCCATCGTTGCGCAGCAACTCGAACGCATCACTTAAGGATGCGCGCAACGAGGGCTTTGTGACAAGCTCACCCAACGGACAGCCCAGAGCCATCAACAGGGCATCGAGTCAGAGCAGTTTGCCCAAAAGCAAAAGTAGGACATTGTTAGTTCAAGGTGTGCCACAGACCGCAGTTTAAAGTCGATAAGAAGTTTTTTTATAATTTTGCGTTCCAATGCCATTCAGGCAAAATATTTTTGTTATGTTGACGGCATACCTGGTGCACATAAAGAAGCTTGAATAATTGATTCTGAGAGAAGTACTATTTGTGAAGTAAATGAAAAGAATTTTTTTTTAAATCTCTAAGAAAATAATCATGAATACATTATTGACATTTATTTCCAGTGTTCATAATAAACTTATTTGTTTTAACCAAATGAGTTATTCCTGGAATAACTCTAAAATTAATTCTCTCAGTTACATCATCAATTCTTGACTTTTATAAAATTTGTATGTAGGTAGAGAAAAAAGATAAACAGAAAAGTAAAAAATAAGCAAAAATGTGCGAATATCTTGGAACACATTACGAACTATAACTGAGCTATGAATCCAGCAACTAATACATGAATCCAAGTACAATTACTGTTACTCTTTAACAATGCAAAACCACAATGATTACCATTTCGTTGGCTGTCCAATCATAGTTTCATATCTCAGTAGGAATATATAAACAATATCTTCTTGAAGAATAGTAAGCTTTTTATATTTTTATTTTATTAAGTATTTTATTAAGATTTAATAGTAAGGATACAATAATAGAATTATGAAGTTATGTATGTACTGTACATATATATGAATATATAGTCGAATCGATTGATTTTAATTTTAACATAGCATGTAATGCTATATTATTGTAAATCCTTTGAAAAAGAATGCATTTACGAGTATCGTATATGTCTTTTTTAATTGTATATGCTCTCCATGCTGCCTTTTTAAAATAGTAACATAGTGATGACTTTTTATACAATGATATTCAAAACTGCCATTAGGAAGATGTTTTGCCATCGCGATCATTGATAAAAGTCATTCTATTTCCATCTGCTTAGTCGTTAAAGTACATAAATATATCCGTCCAATAAATTTACAAAAGTATTGTATAGTTTATATATGTATATTATATATTTTTTACATTGTATTATATAGAATCATTCACACTGTTATTAATGACAACTTTATGCGTGTTTATGAAAACTTTTTGCTTGAACTTTTTTTTACTTTGTTAATTGTATGCAGATTGTATGCATAACGTGTGAAATCTACTTGCGACCGCACAAAAATTTGTGTAATGTTATATTATTCACTTAGACTTATAGGAAGACCAAAGAAACATCGACATTAAACATAAATTTTCGAAAAATTAAAAAGATTTTACATATACAAGTAGTTATGTACATGTTTGTTCAATCAATTTTGTTGCATAGATCGGATACATATACTGGGTTTTACAAATGATAATTGGCTTATAACTAATCACGTATATTATGAGGGCAACTAAAATTATTAATTTCCCTTTATATATAACTATGAATTTAAAGTTATATTTTAAAATTTTGAATTTATTTAAATTTATAAATATTCTATAAAAAATTTTATTGGAATGTAAAATTTATAGTTCTTTAAAAAAGAAGACAAGTAAAGATACTTTTTTGAAATAGTAGTTGAATTCTAATGTATTGTTACTTCAAAATGTCGATTTTATTCTGGTTTCCCTTGCAATATATTCATTTTTATTATACTCGTTACCATAATCAACACAACCATTGCCAGCATTTCTTTTTGCCTTAGGAATTAGTGATCTCTGTAAATCAAAGCTAGATTGTTTAAGCCGGTAATCGATTTATTAATTGATACTCTAAGGAAAAGTTCACAACATTCCATTTAGTACAATTTTTTATGTTGTATATCATTTTGTTAGCATTTTAAAATTATAAAAAAATGTTCTAAACTTTATTTTATACTTTATAGAGTATTCAATACCGTACATCACGATCTCATTTGTTCACTTTTTCCATGTTCCATCTCGCAAACTAGATGATAAGATTTCAGCATTGACATTTTTTATTAGTATAGTTAAAAATGCGATAAAGAATTGCGTAATTTGCATTGTTTTTACTAATTAACATCACAAGCCACTTGCGCGCAATCAATTGTATTCAATACAATAAGACATTGTACCTATTATTTAGTTATTGTAAGTATAATTTAAGAAATTAAAAGCACGTCCGTATTTTTTGTAATGATTTTAAATATAACATAAATACATCAATGAAGTTCTCATTATTAATTTCTTTTCCTTAGATTCCTATAGGTATTTATTCTCCTAGTATTGAGTAACAATTTTAAAAAACCAACAATGTGTTTGCATAATTATTTCTATAATCTCTGAAGTTAGCAGTACTTACTTCAATTACTATTTGCTTCACAATATTTACGTCTGTTTATTGAAACGAGAAAGAGTTCAAATTATTTTCAATTTAATTAACTAAAAATAAAAATAGAAAAATATGGTCAAACGAAATTATAAGGTATAATATAAAAATTAAAATTATTAATAATTAAATAAACCTAATTTATAAATTGCTTTGTTAACCAGTTGTTTACCCAAAATATAATGTCTAATCTCATTAAGTACGTGTAAAATATCTATCTATAAATCTACATAACATCTTTCTTAATGTTTAATACTAAGTAAACATAAAGTACAAGGGTATAAGATTAACCTAAGATCATATTTAACTGTAACTTTATTTTAATAGAATTATCGCTAATAACAGTTATATTTACTTCATTTTTTGTTTATAAAATATTTAATTAAAATTCTTAACTAATTTTCTAAAAGTAAAGATACAATGTTTAGTTCCTTCGAAATAAGATTATATAAATAAAACTGTTTCCGACTTTATGTAACGGGGGTATATAGATAAAAAAAGAAAATGTTAAATCAAGATCAGGCCGTCGTAAAACTAACGAGTATAAAAATTTCACGTTAATTATTGCCGCCGCGAGACCTTACGATTCCGAAAAACGAATTTCCGGGCTCATAAAAATTTCGATCACACCGCGAAGCCCAAAAGCTTCGACTCGATCTTCAAAAAACATCCACGATTCACTCCCACACACTGACACAGTGTATATATGTATACCGTAAGCGTGACGCCTCGGATCTTCCTCTCCGAAACAATCTGTCCACTTTTACGGGAGAAGGTGTGGGGTGTAGGGAGGCGGGACTGGCGGGAGGCACACCAGCACAGGTCGTAAAGCGCGAGTCGTATAAGTGGCTTTCAGAAATGCGCTTCCGCGGGCCAAGAGAGGGAGGATCGTGCGCTGGTGACGCTCGACAGCTTCGAGCCCCTGAGCCTGGAAATCAAATATCCGGACACGGCGATACTTCTGTTGAGGAGTGCGGAGAGGCCGATCCTGCTGGCCGCCGCGGCGGCGCTCGCCAGATTCGCCGAGAAATCCAAGGGCAATCTCGAGGCCCTCTTCGATCTGCACGTCGTCGAGAGCATTCTTCCTATGATCGAGCACGAGGATGTCTTTACGCGCAGGTATTTTCACTTCGGCTCATTTGCATATATGCTGCTGATTGAATTCCGAGCATCTCCTCTTTCTCTATGTACGCTGACGAGTCTTTGCCGTGTTTCATCGCTTCGCCTCGATTGTGCCGCAGTTTTCCATAATATGAATTCTCTCCCAACTAAATATCTATTTATGAACAAAAAAAAACGCCCATACAACTACTTACTCGATTACTTATTGCAGATTCGCGTTGAAGCTCCTGGCTCTGATGTCGGCTGTGCAAAATGTTCAGATGTACCTGTTGAAAGACGATACGTACATAGTGTTTTTCACTGAGATGTTCATCAACGAAACGGACGTGTTCTTGCAAGAATTCGCCTCGCGCATCGTCGCCGAGCTGTCGAGCGATCCCACGGGCTCCGCCATCCTATTGGACAAGTATCCCGATGTCAGTTTTCTATTCGGGAAACTGCGTAACACCGATCCCGACATCAAGAGAAATTCCATTGAAATTGTGCACAATCTGCTCAAAGATTTCAAAGGCCTAGACGTTGTATTTCATTCTCAGGTTCGACCTTCACACCTTGAATATATTACAATTTGAATAATTAATTGGCCAAAACGAATTTTAAGAGCGTTAAAATATTTTAAAGCAGTATAATTGATCGCCATTGTGGTATCAATAACTGCACTGAAAAAATTGTGCGAAAAATTAAAAATTCAACATATAAGTAGCTGATGTATTATCGAATATGAACAATGTGATCTGTTTACACAAAAATAAAAAGATATTCGAGTGCATCTCGTAAAAGATTACGTTTCTCGGTCAAAAGTTTATACGTACTTGTCGGATTCGCTCCAATTTTATTTACCCTATACGTAAGGATACGTTGGGTGAGGGAGGGGCAAAGGGTAAATACATCTATCACAGGCGTAAGATTGAATCTTCGTGTTTTATACTGCAGGATTTCGGTTTCAGCGCGATCTATGAATTGTTTAGCCAGCCTTATCCGATTATCCAGGAGCTAGCGCTGGACGTCGTCGAGCGGCTCGCGCTGCATAATTTAGACGAAGACGCTCAAGAAAGTTTCCGTCAATCCGGAGGTGTGCACAATTTGCTTGATATTTTGGATGTAAGAATAATTATTGTAGATAGCGAAGTGCCATGATACCGTTATTATTAATGAAGACTCGGTAAAGTGACTTGGAAGTGAGTGTCGTTTAAAAGTTTGCGCGACAATTGACGTGTATCAATTTGCATATACAGTTCGGGTTTGCATAATTATTCAGTTTGTCGCTCGCGAAGAAATCACTTTACCATTGCACAATATTTCATTTGAATGATGGCATTGTTTTTTTTTTTTTTTGTTTAATTAGAGCGAAGAATGGAGCGATTTGTTCAACAAAGTACTTCATATTCTAAATTTGTCATGCGACAATAGAAAGACTGCGGAGCTTATGAACAGTGTAGATGGAACGAAACGCTTATTCAGTTTCATGGAGAGGACGGAAGACGGGGAAATGAAGTTCGAAGCTCTGCGTATACTAGTCAATTTAGCGGAAAGTCTAAATGGAAAACAGGCAGGTCATATGTATACGGAAATTTCAACTGCAAAATTGTAGAATACAAATTTGAATTAGTCGAGCAATTTCAAAAGTATAAAATCGCATATATTCTTTCACTGACTTGTGATATTATTATGCTCGTCGTCGAAATTAAAGGTGCTGCATTCACTCGGTCTGGTGAAAGAATTGTTCAGTTACTTTGAAAATCCGCTAGAAACGGATGCTCACGCGGCCCTGTGCATAGGACTGGGAAAAATGACGCAGCACAGGCTTGCGGCCATTGAAATATCGCAGGAAAATCCGATTAACTTCGTTCTAAGTAAGTCTCGAGACACCGATACCGCGGACTCCAAGCTTACCGGACGCTTAATGAAAAAAGTCTCTACTATATATATTGTATTCGCGCTCGCACAGATTTATTGGACAATAATGAGGCGAAGTGGACGGAGCGTCAAGCCGCTGCCTTTGCCCTGAAGGAATTGTTGGGCACGGATTACCAGAATTGCCTCAACTTCCTGGATTGCGGCGGACAGGTGATACCTCCTTCTTTCTCATATATACGCGCATTCGAAAGCGATAAAGGAACAAAAAAAAACACAAGCGCAATACAAAGGATTTTATTTGTCGAAATGCGAGATCGGGCCAGTCTTAACCCATTAACGACCAAGACCCTGAATTTACAATAACTTTTTCAAGGCTTTTTTTCAACTAAAAAAAAGCTTTGAAAAAATTTTAAAAAGATCATATCCGACGTATTTTGAACTGTTCTTTCGAATGATGATACCGATTTTTTGTTAAAATAGTCCTGCAAAAAAATATGGCGTGCTTTTCACGAAAAAAAGGTAAAAAATTTGGAAATTTTCAACTTTATGAATTTTTTTCATAAGGCAAATGCAATGACAATAATTCAAAATA
>UELV01067636.1:4703-22086 GCA_900490015.1 Megastigmus stigmatizans
CCCTCATACTCACCCCCTTTTTTTCTTTCTTCCCCTCCATGGAACATCGTTCGTTCATATGCGACGAAAATATTTTTATGCGGTGAGATTCCCTTTTTTGGTTTTTCGGAAATTTATTTCGTTTGGTATTTTGAAATTGAACGAATATTAAAAACAGAATGTTGTAGCGTGCGATACGATACTATGCTACAATTCAGACGTTGTTAGGTCAAAACATACAAAATGTAGGATGAAAATAAGTGGATAATATACGAAGTTGGTCAGAAAATATTTGTTGAAATAATTCGTTGTTGAATGAAAATATCTGTTAAAAAAATAATAATTAAATGAAAAATTTAATAATCCCGCAAACTCGATAGGTTTGAAAAAGGTTTTCCATTGTTAAAATCCGAGGCTGCAGTAAAGAAAATATAAATGCCCACGCGCGTACATGTTTTTTCTCTCTCCAATCGGATTTAACACCGTTTCGTCGCGGGTCGTTAAAATTCAATCCCCTTTTTTCGTTCGCTCCTCGTTGGTATCGTGTTCGAGTCCTATTAATAAAAGTGCGTCCAAAGTTGCGAAAAATGGCGGAAAGTCGCTGACGATCGACAAATGTATAACTGTATGTGTGTATGTACGCGCAGACAAAGAGAGAAAGAAGACATTCATGCACACACATATGTGGCCATGTAAACACACGTACATGGCATACACGTTTTCTCTTACAGGATGATTATTTTCTTGTTTCTTTTATTTTGCACGCTGACTACGGAAGCAAATATTTCAGAAATTAATTTCATTCGAGGAATTGGATTTTATCTCGACATTCATTTCGCGTGGTAATGTAAAATTTTTAATTAGAATACTGTTACTAATGACGATTATTGAATTCACAATACCGAAACTTTTATTCAGTTTTTAACTTTTTGGGATTATTTAGTTTTGTCGCTTTGTATAGTATTTTTTACTTCATTTATATGAATGCATAAAATTGTTTAATTGACTGTAGCTGAATAATTTTATAAATAAAGGAGAACTATTTTATGACATAAAATCTATCTGTAAATGGTCATTAATGTTGAAATAATTGTTTGGGCAAGAAAAGAATCAACCTGTACGTATATGCTTTGTTGGAAAGAGAATGAAAGATAAAGGATATATAAAGAGAGAAATAATCGTACGTTGCGACAAATGTCAATCATGTCATATAGATAGAAGATATGCAGAGGAAACATTGGAACGATTTTTGTGAGAGCTTTTTTTGCTTGAAAGAGATGGTGAGATAGATAGATATATAGATTTGTGAGAGATTGAGAAAAGTGAATACCGCGAAAAACATCTTGATCCTCTCGTTGGACATGGCGCGACGGGTCATTTTCTCTCCTGTTGTGTTCCTCGATTTCTCCGCTAAAAGACAATTATAATAAGCTGCATGTTTTTCACACTTAATCTTCTTTAAAGTTTTGATCAAGAATCATTTTTTATGCTAATTTCTCGAGGTTGTTGTAGCGATTGATCAATTTTGCTTCTCATTGCTTAGAGATACCTAGAGTAATCGTATTTCCTTCGGCAGCTTTTGTTTCAATATTATTTGCATACGATCCAATTTCCTGTAACTCCCGACCAACTTACCTATACCCGAGTCAAAGAGAATTATGCGATTTACCCTTTATATGTTATGTGATTTTTTAAATAAAACGATATTATGGCTAAATAGTTTTTCCTAAGATTAATGGTTTGAAATTTTGAATTCGCATATGAAAAACAAGGCCGAAAAATGCCAAGAAGGGAACGGTGGGATTAAGCGCAATATGAAATTTACGCCCAGCCTGGCGCTGAGCGGAGTTTTTGATCAAGGCAAGATAATGTGTTCGTGGCTTCCTACATATGGAGCATTCCAGAATTGCTTAATACCTATTATAACTATAATAATTAAATGTTATTTTGGTTGTTTATTAAAAAATGATGATCATAAAATTCTAATCATTATTCAGTCTATGACATTCGTCAATTCGCATACCTATTTACTTTAACAAAATGTCACAATTGTAAAACTCAATGAATGAAAAAAATTGAAACTCCATACGTTAAAAATATTCAGTATTTTAGTCATTGAAATCGTTACAAATAAACCACCAAGAAGCATTTTATAATTTTTGCAGTGTGGAATTCTCCATATAGGCAACTAGGCGGCGCTTAATGCGAATAAATAGGACGTCAGTGTGCCGCAGCGTCACGGCCCCGGTCTCTCCCTCCCCATTTGAATGTTAGACGACGCCGACATAAATCAAAGGACCCCGAAGAGCTAAGAGAGGAGAAAAAGCGGAGAAAACGTGCTGGATCTTCCTAACTTTTTGGCCTTAGGTCTTTTAGGTTCGTTTTTTTTTGGCAAAATCTGTTAGTTGAATATTTGCATTGCTTTTATTGGTTTACCCTAATTTTAATTTCTACTTAAGGAAAAGGACGTTGACGCAGTTGCGCTTTGAAAACACAAAACTTTCTAGAACAAAGGCTTTTTAACGGTGCACGAGCAGTGAAAATTTTAGGATCACGAAATCTTTGATATATTTTTATAGTCGAAGGCTCAATAAATTGCGCTTCCTTGTGTAATAAATCAGGGGGAGGAAGAACGCGTGTGGCCGCGCGGACAAAAAGAGGGAAATGAACCGAAAACGCGAGCAGCGCGCGATGCCGTGCCGACGTAAATTTGAATGCTCGCGTTATTCGCCGCGAACTTTCCAATGTGGATCCGCATAAAAATTGTCCGACTCAAATAATTAATTCTCGGAAAGTTTTATTCTTTTTTTTTCTTTTTTAAGTAGATATACGTCCCGTAGGTAACTTTCGCGTAATTTCATATTGTTTTTAAGTACTTAATCTTACATGTTCTCATTACTGCTATTCTTCTATTCTTCTATTTTATGTAAATCATATTCCTGGTTTAAATACGAAGGTATACTATTATTTGTTCAACCCTATATTAATTCACGAAATGCATTTACTTTTCTTCGGCTATTATAAATCTAAAGTATCTTTCAATTTACATTATATCTTTAAAATTCTAAACTACTTTGGATATTTTTTGAAAGCTTGAAAAGTAGTTGTAAAGTAGTACCCTTTGAAAACTAAAATTGTTAGAAATAGAGAATTTACTATGCAGGCGCCATTGCAGTAAGTAATGATGATGCTACTTTGAAAGTTTCGAAATTCAATATGGCCTATGTAACGGTAGACTTTGTCTTAAAAAAAAATAAAGTAAAGCGCTAAATTACGTCATATGCAATTTAAAATATTTTAAATGAAAAATTCGTTACACCTAGGGTTGAACAATTTTCTAAATCACAAGGATATTCTCGAAGCTAAGCTCCGTTACTAAATTCCTAACTTGGATCTCCTCTTCAAAATTACAAAACAAAAGAAAAACAATAGAATAGACTAATTTCACTACTGTGTACACTATCTATGTATCTGTCAACTATATGGTATACACATATATGTATATAGATAATACAATTAATAATCACAACGCAAGTGTCCAACGAGCGCCTGTAAGCCTTGCTGCGATAAATCCTCGAGTTGGCCTGTGGATCCTTAAAAATTCCTGTTAAAAAAAAGGTTTGCTGAAAGTAAAAAAATAAAAAAAAAGAAAAAGAGAGAGAGAGAATAAGAGAGAAAGAGAGAGAGTAACAAAAAATGGATATGCAAACAGGGCAACATATATACGAATATAAACGCGTCAAGTGAAATGCTGCGACAAGAGAGTTTTCGTGCCCATTTACATAATGCTCGTGTACATGTCGTGTATATGTCATATACACACACATATATATGTATGAATATATATATATATATATATATATAAAGATGGATATAGATAGAAGTATATATATATATATATATATATTGAAGGTGGAAAGATAGAGAGCTGCAGCTTGTATATGTATATATATAGAGAGAGATGTTATAGCAGCAGCAGCGACAGCAGCAGCTCCGTTAATGGACTTACCTCAGAACTTCGTATGAAACACACACAAACTAAACTTTCTAGTCTAATTATAATATTGTGCATCTACCAATGGGAGCAACAACTTTGGACCACGGACAAACTATATATATATGTATTTACGGTACTTATACGGTACTTATACAGTATTTTTTAATGCCTTATTTGCTGTTATTATAATGCACACACTTTTGCTCTTTGTTTTGTCCTCCATTGCTTACGCAATAGATGGAGAAGCGAAAAAAAAAATTGCATGATCGTAATATTGTTCCAATGCCTTACAATTTTCTTAGCTTTATTATATGCTTTTTTTTATTACATATTACGTACGTGTAATTGAAATGAAAGGTGAGCTTCGTCAGATCTGTTTGTTCTGTTTTGTTTAGAACAAGCTACAAGCTCTTGTTCAAGTCTGACTTCTTTATTGCTTTTTTTTTTCTTTCTAAGAATTGTTTCTTTGCGAAATCTTCTTTACTTTAGTATTTTGCACATTTCTGTTTATTAGATTGCCAGAACTGTGTGCAATCAGACTTTGTTCGGGGTAATGGACTTATTTGGTAAAATAATTTACTGCTAGCAGGTTACAAAATACATTACAGGTTTTACAACGTGAACAGCTGCAGCATTACGGTTTTATCTTACAATTAATGCATGACTACAGTTGATGCATATAATACTTTATGGTTATCATTATAATTCATATACGGGAAAAATTTGAGCTGCTTCCATTTGTGAATGAAGCGTATAAGTGGGTCGGGGGGTAAAAGTTCAGCATATAGCCCTGCACACACGAGCTCAAAAATTCTTTTCAATGGAAGGAGTATATAGGTAGCAAAAAATAGCCAGTGCAGACTTTAGAAAAAAAGATTTCATGAGAGCCAGCGAGAGAGAGAGAGAGAGAGAGAGAGAGAGAGAGAGAGACGCAATGATAAGCCGTGCATGCTTACTTTGGACTACGTCAGAGATATAGCGAGGAGCCAAAAAAGAGAGAGATAATAAATGCTGCAGTAGCTAATGCGATTAAGAAATTTTATTTTTAGCAGAAAAAATAATTTTAATTAGTGATGCGAGATGCGTAAGGGGTAGTCAGATTTTTACCATCTGTTTTCCTATCATGAGTAACAATATTTTTAAAGTCATCTCTCTATATAGATCAGCTGACATGTAAATAATTTAGAATATAAAGCGAATATATTCATTTACACTGCTTTAAAATAAATATAAATAATTTTCCAATTTCTCGTACGTACCTCCGAGACAACTCTTTTTATTTATATTAAAATATTTAAGTAAATTCATTTTCCAAAATAAACTGACTCCTTAAATTTTCATGGAGTATACCTACATTTTTCACAGCCCACTTCAACACCTATTTAACCTATCAAACCACTTCGTTACAACAATCACATCGGAATTATCCGCAGAATTCGACTTTCAATCCCAGAAATAACCCGTGAATCTGTGAATGAAAGAAAGCCGAGATCCTCAAGTTCGAGCTGGAACGCACAAGTGTGCACACATATATGTATACATCAGGAGCGAGAGACGCGAAGTGTGCGGAGAGTTGAATGAATCGGAATGACGCGTCGCGATACCTACGTCGCAGCCATCCCCTGCCATCACAAAGAAGAGACGTTTCCCCGGCTCTGCGTTCGTATATACATATATACATATATATAACAGCTCCGCACAACGCAAACTCCCGGGGCTCGAAAGCTGTCTCGTAGAGCAAAGTAGAGAGAGACAGAGAGAGGGAGGGAGGGAGAGAGAGAGAGAGAGAGAGAGAGAGAGAGAGAGAGAGAGAGAGAGAGATTTGGAGAACGTGGCGTCGCGTTCCGGGGGTGTTTCAATGCTCGTCGCCCACGTGCCCGGGCATCTCGCTCTCTCTCTCGCTCGCTCTTTCAGTCGCGCCATGACGTCACTAGCCAAACGCGTAGGCGATACCGACAAACACGCGCGCTATACGTGTATATACCTATGTACGCGTATTTATACGTGGGTTACTCCATATCGAATGAGCGAGTCGAAGAGTTTCGTGGATCCGCCAAGAGGCCGTGCATTCTTACCGACCACTTGTTATTTTCTTTTTCTCTCCGCGCGCTCACTCACTCTCTGACTCTAAATTAATGCGCGCGAAATGAGAGTGAACTTTTTTTGCTGATTAAAAAGGAGTCCACGAAGTACTTTTTCATGACGCACAATGTGTAATTAATCCTTTAAAAAATTATTTTTTCACATCGAATCGGCGAGTAATAATATATTCCCGTCCGTCTTATCGTTATTATTGTAGGCTGTACGCTTTGCAATTTGTGGATACGACACTCGGCTCGTAAACGTATAGACATTCACGGGGGCGGATAAATCTTCCTCGATCAACAGTATCCGAGGACTTGTTATACTTGTATGATGAGGTACTTGAAATCACTTGAAAGCACGACAATCATTTACATATAGTTTACTGTAACGGGCAATGGCTATGCAATCAGCTCAGGGTAATTTCTAATGCTCTTTCTCGTTATATCCTCCGCACGTGCGATGTTGTGCGCAATATTACAAAAAGGAGGAGGAAAAAAGGTCGTTACAAGCACGATGCGGACGGAAAATAGAATTTGTAAGTCAAGAATTCATTTTGTCAAAGTTTGCAATCATTTTGATGTATATATATATATATATTGAACGTAGAATACTTCATGTGTGCATGTGTTTGTACATAGGAGGATATAGGAGGAGAAGGTGAGCGTGAGTCTGCGGGACTCTGGGGAAACAGGATCGGTCTGCGCGAATTGAATTTCATTTTATTTATAGTCGAGCGCGCGCGTGAGGCGAAACGCTATCGCGCGCCCTCTTTTTTTTCTCCTTATACATCGTCTGAATAGGGGGGGTTTGGAGCTAAGAGATGATTGATTAATGACTGCCAAATGATTTTCTTGAAATTATCGTAGTCGGAGTGGTGGTGGTGACGATATGTCGATAGACGAGTTTGAGTGTAATTCGTTTGGCCGGATTGCCATTAGGTTCAGATATATCGATTATCGATTTATTTTAAAAATGGCCACGGCATTTTCGGATGCTGCGGAGAAAATGGAATTCGTAATAAACGTGTAAGCTCCTTCGATCGATAGTAAAAGTTAATAGATTATTGAAGGAGCCATATTATGGAAGTTGTTGTGTCGGTTGAGCCTCTTGGAGAGATGCAATCGATTGAGAACCCCTGAACTAAGAGGTTGTCATTGAATAGAACCACCGTTGAGAGGTTGTACATTAGTCTAAAAAGAAGGGTTCATCTACAATGTTTCATTAAGGCGCTCAATAGGCAGGTCCATAATCCTCGAGTCATCCTATTGAATTCTTATAGGATTCCTCCGGTTTATGATTTGTATTTTCTTTCATTTTGACCTCTATTAGTGAATGATTATTATTAGTCGATTATCGTAGAACGTGAAAGCACATCCAAACATTAATTTGGCTCTCAAATTGGAGACAAATTATAGTTTCTTTGCTATACAAAGATGCAACAGCTTATGATTTCAATTACTGATAACAAATAACTCAACTCGAATACAAGGTAAGAGCAGCCAATTAGCCTATAAATGAAAAATTTAGACATACTCTACCAGACACCTGGAATAGTAATGTAATATAAAGATATCGCGGAATGGATGGACAATGAAGCAACAATGAGAAATTCAGCTGGAACTTAATTGTTTGCGTAATAACGATGAATCAGACGCGGGTATAAGAAGAAGACTGGAGCACAAGCCTGCAATCGATAAGAGGGTTACGGCCAATAGGAGTGCGCGCAGCTTTTCCAAGTGAAGCCTCATTATAATGATATCAAGCTTTAATGAATGCTTATAAGCTCGTGCTTTTATATTCTTTTCTTACGATTCATGATTTATCATGTGGAATTATATATATATGCATCGGCAACTTTGGCGTCTCTTAATTCTGCACGCTTAAGATGTGATGTACGAAGGATGAATTGTTGATTGATGTGTGTTGCAAGATAAAGCACAGTATGCGCCGGACTCGTTGTATGTACAAAGATATTAAATATACATACAAGATTGGTTTGCGATCTCTAGCACAGCAGAATTACAAGCACATACATTATGATTTTCAAAACTGATTGAACCGTTGCATGGATATTTTTTCGATAAAATCATGAAATGGTCTGTTGTCGACAAAAAAATGTTTCTAATAATAAACAAAAGATTTCACAGCTCGACCAAAGATAATGAATGCTAACTAAAATCAAGAATTTGGATAAACATTTATGAGCAGTTTATTTCGAAATATTACTTATATTACAATTTTCTAAAACGATGAAACCAATTTTTCAAATTATTTCTATTAGTTGACAATCAATTTAAATTAAGAATGAGACTAAAAAAGTAATTAAAGACAATCTAACAGTCACGGTTGAATGTGTTCAGTCGGTAAGGCACTTGGCACTGCTCACACACACACACACACACACACACACGTATTAGTCGCGCAAGGGTTAATAGTGCATAATCTCGCAGGCGTTTCTGCATCATCAGCGCAAGTACAGCTTATACCAAGCGATATCTGACCTTCTCGCTTCGTCGGACTCTGTGTATACATACACACACACAAATGCGTGTGTGTGTGTGTGTGTGTGTGTGTGTCAGCGCACGCGACAAAAAAAAGGGAAGGAGGGGTAAGTAGAAAAAACGGCGAGGCGCGATGAGCAGAAAACAGGAACGAGGGTCGGGTGGAAAAGGGGAATGGAGAGTGGGAAGCAAGTGGAAAAAAGGCGTTAAAGCGAGTTTATTCCTGGACGTGAGTGCGCGTTGTCTAATCGGCTATATGAGTCGCGGTGATGATATTCTCTCACTGCTCTCTCCTGCTTACATATATAGTTCTCCTGCTGAGGATCAACCATTTTTTTCTCGGACCGATAAAAGTGGGGATGCTTTTACTTTGTGCAAAGATTGATTTGACTGCTGCTGAGACCGTGGATTCGATGGTGTTAATCTTGTTTTTGAACAATCTGCGAATCAATTTTTCATCCAAAGTCCATTTTACAATTTTTATTTACAATTTAAAGTTTATTCAAACATTTTTTCAAAGAATTTTTTTTTAATAATCGATGAACAATATTATGAAACCCTGAATAAAATTGATCGCAGGTTTTTACATACTAAAGAAAATTATTAAGTATCTCTCAATTTGACGTTACAAGTTATTTAAGCAATGTGCTCGATATATCATAAAATAATGAGAGTATATAATAATAAAGTCCGTAAATAATTTATCTTTACTTGTCTCGCAGTGAATAGACACTCCACGAGGCATCAAAATTTCAAGAAAGAATTTCAAACTAACGACGCAGAATCATACACAGTCGGAGGGTATGAATCGACAATCGGCAACCCATTGTTTTCTTTTCTCATCCGAGTTCCAGCAAAGCCTCGGGGCCACCGCCACGCCGTGCCATCGGCATTCGAGCCGATATGTATACGTGCCAGTATATGTGTGCGAACGCGTAAACTGGATCAGCGAGAAATGGGATGCGCACGCAGGGATACGCACGGAAACAACATCGAGCAACCGTATAAGCCTCGGGGATTCTCATATAGCGTGGAGTTTAACTGCTGCTGCTACGACGCGAAACTGTACGTACCTCTCATTTGCGACGCGCTCGCGATGATTTCAAGTTGGCGAGGGATTTTCCTATTCGCGTGGATTCCCCATTCACGATGATAAGTGAGATACGCTGACGCAGGGACAAGAATTGTTTTTAATGTAGAATGCGAATACGTTGTGATAATACGGAAATCTGCTGTTTGATCTTCTTTTGAAATGGAGTTGAAAAGAAAAATTTATGTATGCTCTAAAATGGGATTACTGTATTTTTATAGGTGCTGCAGTTATATAGATTCCTTTTTTTTCACTTAAAATGTCGCTTTTTTAAAGGCAGTCGATCAATATTTAATCGATGCATTTACAGAAACTCTGTGGGTGGTAACATTGAATATCGAAGTCTTTTTTTTTGTATTGTCCTCGAACTCGTCTAGTTGCACACTTTTCTGGTACTTTGTATTACGGCATTACGTTTTGTTGCGTACGCCATTCTAAATGTTCCGGAGTATATAAAAGTGCGGTTTATCGCTTTGGTGACATAAAATCATTTGCAGTTTTCCAAAGAATGATTTATGCTTTAAAGCAGAAATAACTGCACTTTGCACATCGTACACTATACTTATTATAAAATAAATTTATCTCTGGAACATTTAAAATATCAATCTTATTTTATATGAATTGCGCACGGGAAAAGTTTACGTAATTATCTATATTTAGGTCAGTCTAATAATAATTTTAATTTTTTTTTTTTTTTTTTTTTACAATTTTATCGTCCCAAACGGTAACGGAAATTATTAACTTGAAAGTATTATAAATGATGCGGAAATTTGATGATATTAATAGTTAATTGTGTACCATAGATTTAATTTAAGTAATTTGACTCCCAACAGGTATTGACAAAAGTAAAAATAAATAATTTTAGTTTCCATAAGTAGATTTCATCCTGGCATAGAGCTTGTCAAAATTCTTTCAGAAAAACAGAGAAGCAGTAACTTGGAAAATTCCTAGAATTTACGTTTTAAACTTGTACCGCGAGATAGTGTCGGGTTATTGGTTATTTATTAATTCATGAATCAGACTTATGCTACTTATTTCTGGAAACGTCAGTTTTTTAAGAATGATTTTCCATCATGTCAGAAAGTTTAAAAATTGTGGATCTGTTCATCAAATTGAAAATACAGGAAAATTATAGATTTAAATGCTTTAAATAATGAGAAGTCATCGTCCGAAGTAAGATAATCCTTTGTGTTATAGTTAAACGTATATGGTATTATACTAATTTGAATATTTCTGTAATTTGAAACATCACTGATAACATTTCCAAGCAGCAAACTGAAGTTTTAATAAAGCCCTGTCGGTAAAACATCTGTTTCTTAAAACTATCACCATACCGATCCCGGACACTTTTCCCATACGCGCAACACATAAAAATTCCATCGCAGTTGTAAAAGTAACCGCAACGATGTCCCAAAAGAAAACAACCAAAAATATATCCAATTTCGTCGGAGAGGTTATATGTGGCCGGTATAGGAGTCGGCTCAATGGCAGGACTTACCATGCTCCCGATCGTCGGGCTCGTCGCTGGCACACTCCGGGGTACTGCGTTCCTCCTCGCTGCTGCTAAAGCTACGCTGGCCCTGTTGTCCCGGAACCTGGGCGTGGCTCGGGTGCAACTGCTGCTGCTGCTGCTGCTGTTGCTGCTGATGCTGCGGCTGATGCTGCTGCTGTGGCTGAGATGGTGGCTGTTGACCGGGGTGCATCGGACCCCGTACGCTGCCGCCCTGATCGATCATCTGGTGCCCGTACCCCATCGCTATGTCCGAGTTCTGCTCCTGTTTGCCACACAAAGCCAGTTTTTTTTGCGCTCTTAGTTCTAATTTGGATTTGTTCGTTTTGGGAAGACTTTATCGCGGGTCGTATCTTTACGCTTCTTTTTACAGGTTGTTTTTTGGTCGTTTGATAGTGTTGGTTTCATTTCGATAAAGAAAAAAAGTGGATCTATATTAGGGAAATAGATTATTGTATTGTACAAATATTATAAGAATTTTCATTGTTTATAGACAATTTCTAATTGTTGTAGACCTGCTAGCATTGAAATGCATAGAATAATATGTTTCTAAATGGGATTTCTCCTGAATCACGGTAATTACGTTATGAACAAATCTCTTAAAAAAATCATTATGTTAAAAAAATATTTTCTCTTTGGCTGGCAAACAATCCGCCAGATGGCGCATGGCAAACATTTAAATACACTTGAGAAAAAAAAGTAGCTCTTTTGAAATGATACAAAGCGTGACCAACTTATTAATTCCATGCACGTAACTAGAAATGAAGCTCATCGACGTGTTAATAGTGTACCTGATAGATATTCCGCTGGCGCTGATACGAGTTCTGCCTCATGAGTCCGTCGAGCTCTCCCCGATAGAGGTTAGGATCGTCCTCCGGATAGGCAGCCGGATGTCTCGGTGTCTGCTGGCTCTGATAAGCGGTGACGTGCGGGGTCGGCAGGGTGCGCGAGTGCGGCGACACGGACATCTCGACGCCGCTGTCGCTCGTCGAGAGCCTTCGACCCGGTATCTGTACCATTATAAAAGGAAAAATGATTTTCTTTTTTATTATCGCACTTTCAATTTTTGCTTCCAACATCGTTCAGCGAGACTTGACAGGCAAATACAATTCAATTCCTCTCGGTTGAATTTTGATAGATTTAAAGTAAGTAGGGGATATCAAGATACAGTCAGACGTTTATAATTATAGCACAGTTTTTTAAATGTTTCACCCCTGTTACACGAAATAATATTTCGAACGTTTATCATAGACAAGGTCATAACCACGCGCGGAATCTACGATTTCGATTCTCAGAAGCCGCAGTTGTCGGGTTGAGCAGTTGGAGAGCTATATAAATATATTTCGTGTGTGGAGTGTCGACTGACCTGGTCCTGATGCGAGTACTGCCGCCTGAGGGCGCTGCTGCTGCGTTGTAACAGCGGCAGATTCTCCTTCTCGGCGGCGCTGTGCGCCCGCTCGAGTTTCGGCCGCTTATCCTGAGTCTGATCTGTGTGCAGCAGCCCCGGCGGCATCACGCCCTGCATGTCCTCCTGCATACGGCGCAGCATCGCGCTGTCCGCGCCGCCGAGGTTCGACTTCATTATCCACTGGCCGGACTTGGACAGCAGCTCCTGCTTCTTCCGGCACAGGATGCACACCCATATCACCTGGGAAACACACAAGACGTTCGGGGATATAAAGATTAAAGCTTTGTTATGGGAACTCGAGTTGTTCGCTATTGTTTTGTAAATTTTAAGGGGGGCGGATGCGGAATGTTGCCTATACGTACTGATGCGTCGCTCTTTATAGTAATATGAATCTAGCCTCTTGTACTTTTACAATTGGAAAAGATAATCATCTATATAATAATATTGAATTATTTTAAAGTTAAAATAAAATACGCTTACGATTCACGCGTTTGAATTATGTGTAAGTAGCTAAAGCCGGATACGGTAAGATAGTAATTTTAAAAAGGATTAGGTTGTCAGTTTTCGTCACTTATACGAGATTTTTCCCTAGATTTACAGCTTTTTTTTATGTTGCAGTAAATAATGGCGCTAGCTTCAGTCCTACATTTGAAGCAGTTGCTTGTCATCAAGCGCAAGATACTCGGCTTCATAAAGTGAGGATGGACATTAACTGTCTTATTTAAAAAATTAATGTTTTATTGAAAACCTAAAAACTCGGCGTGATGCATTATAGCTACGTACTCAGGAGTAACTGCCAATAAAATTTGAGGCGGCTGCTTATCTAAATTACAAATTTGATTAAAATTCCATTAAAGACAAGCGTCGGCCGGAATATGTGGAGCGTATTATCCTCAAAATCTTTTCAAATCTGGTTTAAAACTTGTAATATCTTCTTGAATTAGATTTACAAAAGTTTTTCAATTTTTATTCACACAGTTAATTTCAAAGTTTTAGGAAAAATTTCATTTATCAAGAAAATGCTAAAAGATATTACACGCGTAATCAACTAACCACTCATCTAAACAATAATTTATCATATCATCTCATTTTTTCCTTGTCCAACTTTAATCCGCCGCATCAACCGCTTTTCGCGCTACAAAATGAAAAACATGAAAATCTAGTTCTCCCAATCTCGCCAGAAAAAAATATCAAGATAAAACTATATATATATATATATAGATTTTCGTGAGCTCATAGCTTAGCAGTTGAGACGTTCGAGGTCTCGTAAACACCTGCGAGCGCGCGATAATACGAATTCCCCTTTTGTTCGCGCATAGTTCGTCGCATCGACGAAAACTTCTCTCTCTCTCTCTCTCTCTCTCGTTCACTCCCTCTCTGGCTCTTCGGAGCGAATCGAGGTCATGCACTTGTACGTTGCGACACGGGGCAAGAAAAGAGAGAGAAAAAAGGCGATCGACTCTCGAGACTAAATAGTCGGGCTCCGTTCCATTGTGTATGTACGCTCGATTGTTGCCGTTATTATTATTACTATTATCTGGTAAAATCCAATTTTCGGGATTGTTGTGGATGGATGGCTTAAGTATGTTGGGTGTGTGTGTAGCTGGAAAATTTTTAGTTGAAACTGAAGTTGGCTTGAAATTATGTAGCTCTGGATGGAGATTCGCGTTTATTTCGAGGCGAGTTTGTTGGTGGAATTATTTTTGTAGAGTTTCTGGGTAGCCTATTTTTGGGATATAAATAATAATAATGCGGCTTTGACGAGAAACCGTGGTCGGAACAACTTGTTTTGTTTCCTTCATTTATAAAACTAAGGTATTTTAATTGCACCGTTATTATTTTATTTGTTTCAAGCAACCGTATATTATTGTTGCGATAATTGAAATTGTGAAGAATAAAAAGACTTTTTCGAAATAGCATTTGGTGGTAAACATAAAATGAAGTGCAGTAAACTAATTTAAATAAATAAATTAATTTTGTGGACTTTTATCTCACTTTTCTTTGAGTAAAAACTTTTATAGTGTCGAAAAATGACCAGCTGACTGCAATGAAAAGTTTTTCAATAAAATAATCTACACCCTTATTTTTTTCTACAGAACAGTTGATAATTTTAGTTATCACTAAGAATCGCAGGTTTCCTCGAAACGGAATTCTCAATTTGCAGATCAAAGTGTGGTGGAACAGTGCCGTCTAAAAAGGCACGAATTATAGGGTATTTCATATTGAAGGAAAAATAAAGGGACATTTGCTGGTGGCACGCTCAGAGAAAAGCAGTTGGCTGGTCTCTCTCTCTCTCTCTCTCTCTCTCTCTCTCTCTTTCTCTCTCGGCTATCGATAAAAATCTTGCCTCTCTCCACGAGTTGACGGCCGAGAGGGACTGAGGGAGAACAACAAGAAAAAGGAAAAATGAATCCCGAAAACTGCACCTTGTGTATGTGTATGTATGTGTGTGTGTGTCGCCCGTATATATATGTATACAGATTCGATTCCTTTCACCGGGAACACCCTCAAAGCCAACCCAGGAAAAACTGACTTTTCTGACCTACTTAGGTCAATGGCCAATCGTCTGTTTGGAAAAATCGAGATCTCGAGTTCTCCTGGAGGAAAGGAGAAGGAGAAAAAAAAAGTTTCCGACGGGAAATTAAAATATTAGCTTTTTCTTGCGCGCATGCTTACCCTGAATTGTTTTCTTGACTCGACGAAATATTTTGAAAACGTTGCTCATTTGCAAATTCATTATGAGGGAGGTTTCTGTTAAAAGCGGAAAGTAGTTCCGGAGAAATAAAGAAACTTGGCGAATATTGCGAGGGAGGAAATTTATTCCAGATTTTAAAAAGTAATTTGCGATGCCGAGAAACTTTTTTTCGTAAATGAGGAAATTTTTTTTGAAAATTTCTTGGATTTTCCTGCTTTTGAAGTTACGAAAGAAAATTGTTATAAAACTCCCTTTTTTACGTTGATTAATAGTATGAAATTTACGCTAATTAATCTTTTGGGGCACTCAATAGTTTACTAAAAAAATTTTGGGTTATGGTACTTTAAGAGTATTCTAAAAAAAGATTTCTAATTCAATGTTTTACGTTTTCATTTTGTACCTATATTCTGGAAATCACACAAATATGAAGAAAAATTAAGCTTTTTTGTCAAAAAATAACAGAAATCGTATATTTAAAGCTATTTTTTAAAGGTTTGCAAGATAAAGAAAATTCTTAATTAAATTCAAAGGATTAGTGCGAATTGTATGAATAAAAGATCAATACAATGTTCTTGACGAGTTAATATTTCACGTACTACTTGCGCCATATAGACTGTTCTAAAGTGTTTGAAAAGCGGCTTGACCTATAAAATTCTTTCTAAATCTAAGTGTATTCAACATACACGAACAAGTTTTCATAAAATTTTCACGCGAAATGAAATATGCATTCGAAAGGCCGAGGAGCAAAAAAATATCGTAAATTTAAAATGACAAACAAAAATCCAAACTATATGCAGGTAGCGAACAAAAAAAAAAGAAGAGAATCTTTCTCTTCAACGATGATGTTCTTCGAAACCGCGAATACTCACACATGTTGGCTGCCAAGTTTACTGAAAAATGAGGGAGAAAAAATACACACACATGCGCGTAAATAGCACACGGACACACGCGAAACTTCACTACACACTCCAGACACGGGGCGAGGCAAACTTTTTTAACTATATTCTTTTCACAATTCTTGAATCGCGAAACATGAAAACTGCGCGCATCCACTGCTTCGAGACTTTTTCATAAAATGCAAAACCGCTGCCGCCGCCGCACACTATATAGCCGACGAACTCCACTGTGCGTTGCCATCGCGAAAACTCCCAAAAACAGGCTTGGAATTCTTCACATGGACGTAAATCCACTCGATATCGGTTGCACAGCTCGTGCGCGCGAATTGTAACATGCAAACTTTTGTCGGCTTTATCGATTTCCTGTATCGAAATAACGCAGCTGGAGAAAATATTATCGAATCTTGGAGAAAGATTTCGCTCTCGAAAATTAACTTTGATGCGAATGTTACACGGGCTGTACAAGACTTTTCCGAGTCTAAAAGTTTGATATGTGCAAAGTAGAAGATTTGAGAATATCGTCAAAACTATAGTTTGTAAGCGCTGTTAATTATGTAACCACTAGAAAATAGTTGTTGCGATCCCAGAACGTTTACCAATCATTTGCCGGTGAAAATGTATCGACCGTCATTCACTCGCAAAAACGCTCGTCTTCGTTAATTTCCGTTATCCGTTAATTTTTAATCATCGATCAACCCTCAAAACAACCATAACCCCACCAAATCTCGTAGCGCGCAATTATACCGAAAAGAAACGAAAGAAGCTCATCCGCGAACTTTTCCAAAATTCAATAACCTTTACTCTCTCGTCGCGCAAAACGCGCATCAGAATCACTTTTCTCGCAACTGGATAAAAGGAGAGACACACGAGCGAAACAAATCCTCGGCGGAAGGGCCAAATTGGACTCGATCCAAAACTCTCGTTCTCTCTCTCTCTCTCTCTCTTTCCCTTGCGCTAAGTAGCGTTTTATTCACTCCTCTCTCCGCGGCCTGGCTAAGCGTCCCGCGATTTCGCGTCGCGACGAGCGACTAGTATACGCGCGGCGTCGCTCGTCGCGCAGAGCTCCGCCGCGAGTTCATCGCGAAACGCTTTGTGTGTATGTGCGTGTGTGTGTCGCGTCGCGACGCAGGGGCGACCAGGAGAGGGGAGACAGAGAGGGAGAGCGTTTAAGTAGAAAGATCCCGTGGCGGAGTGGGAGGGAGAGGGACGGGGAGGGGGGGGG
>UELV01067652.1:1976-15862 GCA_900490015.1 Megastigmus stigmatizans
CCCCCCCCCCCCTGCATGCAGATATTTCAGACTTTTTCACTTGCCCTGAAATAGCGTGCGAATTTTTACAATTTGGCCCAGGCTCGATCGGCATACTCTTAATAGGTCACCAAGTACGAAGGATGGATAAGTATAGTTTGTTTTTGTAATCAAAGATTCACGGCTGTGTAAGGTTGTAACATCGTTATTAATCGTAACACAAATAAAATTAAACAAAAAAGTAGACAATTGAGAGCAACGAGTCAAAAGACCGCTAGGCTGTAAACGATTAAGTTACTTATTTGAATTGCAATGAAAAATACATATTATTAAAATTTATTTGATATTTTGATCAAACATTTAAACGGATTTAAATGATGTTTCTTCAGATTCAAATATTGAAATGTCCGTAGTCTATAAAAATTAACGAGTGAGTGTGGCAGTTACAGTGCTCTTGAAATAATCGACAGAGTCAGCTATTGAATATCTTTAATTAAATTATACGGAAGATCTATGAAGTATCAAGTATTACTTATACTTAATAGTAGCCATTTGTTTATAATTTACAGGTTTACAAAACTAAAACGAAAAGTATCCAGTAATCAGCGAAGAGGCCGAGAGTAATAGTAACTACACTCGCATTCTATTGGAGAATTTAGACTTTATTATAAATTATAAAAAAAAATAAATGGTTCCAACACAAAAATGTGAATTTCTAGGATTCGCCTTTAATTCTATTGTCATGACTTTAGAGCTCCCTAAAAAGAAAAGTAGGATCCCTCAATGCGGGATAAGAGATTTCGCGTAATTTATTGGTTCAATTGTAGCATGTTCTCCTGTAATCAAATATAGCTGGTTACACCAAAAACTTTGAGAGACAAGTTCTTAGCTCTTATGATGCTACCAAGACCTTAAATTTTAAAATCGAAGATCTCGAATGGTGGAAATTACATTTATTATCTCTAGAAATAATTCTATTAAAAATCTAAAATTTTCCATGGAAATTTATTCAGACGCATCACTGACAGGTTGGAGGCCATCTGTAAGACAGACAGGTGTAATGGGTCTTATTGAGACCAAATACTTCACTTAGACGATAATATTTTCTTATACAATATATTTTCAAAAATACAATTGTATTATTGAGCAAGCTAATACCAAATAAAGTTCGATTAAAATTGTATCACCCCTTTCCATTACCTACTGATCATAGATAAACCCGATTATTTACGGCAATACTTTAAAATAATGAGGATCGTGGCGTGTCGGGAGCGTAACCTGTGGGTCGTTTTCTACTTTGAAAGTGCGGCAATACTGGCATGGAGTGGGGGGACTACATTTTTATCTCTTCGGAAGAGACGCTTACACAATTTTAATCGAACTTTAATTGGTAAGTTCGTTCAATTATACAACAAGGTAAGTTCAAAATCGCCAAGATATCGTTGGCGATAGAATGTTCTACGGGTATAAAAAATGGTCAATTTTCTATCAGGGACAAAACAACTATTTCTATAATAAATTGATTTAAATTATCATTTTCTCATGTAGTGAGACACTTTACAGTCTACAAATCTAAGATAGGTTTATGGAATCAATGGAAAGCAAGATTGAAATGTGTGTGAAATTCAGCACATGATTTACTAACTAGAAAGAAATACACTATTCATCTTTGCATCGTAATTTAAAATTCGCATAACTTTCTAGTTAATCATTTGTGTAATGCTTGTAAGAAAATTCTTTTCCCAGTCCATTTATAAAAACTTGAATTATCCTATTAAAGCACATTATACGCGGATCTACAACAAGCTTGCCTTCATTAATATTTGGTATGACTTAATTTATGCTTTAATTTATGCCTTAATTTATGCCTAAACTTTAATGTGCCTAATATTTTATACCTTAGTATGTGCAAAGATTTAATTACTTGGAGTAAAATTTACTCACCTCAGAATCAAGTTTCATTTTATAAAAGTGAATTTTTCTTCTAAAGGAGCAAAACCCTTTAACTTTATAGTAATTAAGTATGTTTGTTGATGATAAAACTATTATGTACAGTCGGAATTGAAGTTGGAAAATGAGAGTCTCATAAAATAAAAAAGAAATCCTTTTCTGTCTCTCTAAATTTTTTAATTTTTTAAAATTTTTCTTTAATTTTTTTTTTTTTGTAATAATTAAGCTTGTCGTAGTGTCCAAACAATATAGGATCCTAGTTTTATGTATAAATAAAAGTCAAATTTAAAAAAAAAACTATTTAGCAATACTCACGACAGACTAGAGTCGTTCACTTACCATTTTTATTTTCAAGGGTGGTGGCTGCAGATGGTCGCGACAAGCGAAGAAGCAGCCCCAACACGAGTAGACATTTTAAAAATGGCATCCGATCCTTTGACATAGTCTAAAAGTAAAAGGAAAAAATAAGCGTGTTAATTAGTCGGTTAAAAAAAGCGCTCAAAAAAAAAGTCATTCAGGATCACAAAGTGTGGCCTATCCACGATTTGCGGTGTTAAAAGTGCCACGAATCGCTCAACGAGGCATAACAATGTGTGAGAGAGGCAATTACGGGGTTCGTCACGCTCTTAGTATTACGATTAAACAGCACTTTTTGCTTTTTGTGTTTCTTTTTTCCTCGCTCTCACTCTTTCTCTCATTCTGTCCCTGGATCTTGTCCATGTCGTGGTTTTACCTATACAATTAAGTTGCCTCGAGCGAATCATAAGCAACGAAGATTGGCAAGGAGAAGATGACCAACGGTTACTATTCACGTAGGTCAATTAATTTCCCTTATACAGAGATGAATCCTATTTAATTTAGCACACGATCGATATCCGAAAGGACATAGCCGAATAAGCATGTAAAATTGGGCTTCACATAAACAGTATATTTTAATTATGCTGTACTAAACGTACTATCGAAAAATTCGACCAAAAAAAATTTCCGCCCTAAGGTCGATTTACATGTAACATACAGCATAAAACGAGATTTTTAGATTTTTTTTTCTCAGTCCTACCGTCGCTTCGGGCTTACAAAATATTTCAATATTACTTTTTGAAAAATTTTGTACAAATGTTTATAAAATGTTTTAAAATAATTTACCCTAAACATTTTTAGTAATATATCTTAAAAATGTTTTAAAATGATATTAAAAATGTTTTAAAATATATAAATCTTAGGGTTATATAAAAATTATTCCCTTATTTTAGATAGAAAAATGTACCACCAGGAATTTTTTCAAAGCCCGAAATAACGCTAATCCTGGGAAAAAAAAATCAAAAAATCGAGTTTTACTGTATGTCACGTGTAAATGGGCCTTTAGGGGTAAAAAATTTTTTGGAAGTACTTTTTTCTAGTGCCATTCTAACGGCATACTTAAAGGTTTACTGTTTAGGTGAGGACAATTTTGCACATGCTTATTCGATTATGGCCTTTCGTTATGGGTTGTTTGCCGCTAGTGCCCCGGGGAATAAGAAACAATTATCGTCATCGGGAGTCAATTCCACTTGGATAAATAAAAGAGGCTTGGATCAATTAGTGCCGAGCGCGGATCGATTGGATTTTTAATGCAGACTTAGCGCGAAGCAAAAGCACGATTCCGAGCTGCAGAAGGCACGTCGAGGCGCAATGGTGTAAATGGAGCTCGTCGTCGTACTTTCAGGGAGAAAACCATTCTAAAGTGACTCTCGCGAACAGTGGGTAAACTAGTTTTTCTTACAAGGACTTCCTTTTCCACATGAACGACTGACCACGTTTGATTCTACGTGACATGTAAGAAGGTCTCTTACTTCCCGAGTGTTCGCGCTAAACTTTTTTCCCGCCGCGTTTCCTGCCAAATTAGCAAACGCTTCAAATGTATATTAATCTTCATTTATAAAACGACAATTCATTCGTTTGAAAATTTTTCTTTTTCTTAAAAACGAATTTTCCCACAATTATTTTTTTTATACGTGCAATACAATGAAATGCATTAATTGGTTCTCCGAAGATTGTCAACTTCATTAATACCTTTTTTCATAAAAGAAGGTAGAAGAACGACAACGTCGATATACTTGTACAACTATTTTTAGATGCACCAATGAAAACAAATTTTCTATACATTCAAACAATTATACTAACAAACAATTCCTGCAAACTAAAATACCTAATATATATATTCATTTTAAGACAAGTATTCTTCGCATCCGCAATCTCGCGAACAATTTAAAAATCTACGTATACATTGAACATTAATATGATGAGGTTGATTGTATGATTGCAATAACAATGAATCATTGAAATATACTTCAGATTAGACTATTATCGATACGACGGATTGAATAAATCAATTGCATCAGTTAAGCGACTGCATCGAAGCCAGCAACATTTAGACAATCGAATGAAGGATGCATATCGGTGGTTATCTAGCGTCCAGTCGGACCGCACGTAAGCCGTTGCACATATACATATATACATATAGCCGAGGCGCACGACACACGAGCGCATGCTTAAAGCCACTCGCGGCGAGTCGCGAAGCGCCACTGCAGCCGCGGCAGCCGGTGCATAAACAGCTGCAGCAGTGAAAACAGAAAGGAGAAAATGGCACATAATTTAATACGGCGGGATATGCGCTAGGTTCTCTCGCTGGCGGCGCGCAAGCTCCTCAGGCCGTCGGTACAGCCTCGGGAGCCGCATTATGGACTGCCTCGGCGACTCTATAGACGCGTCGCTAGAGGAAGAAAGTTCTCCTTATTCGGCCAACTGCTAGTTTGTCCGTGGTTCTCGCGCGACTCGCGGCCGAGCGGCTCTAATATGCCGGTGTAATACGCGCAGTCCTGAAATTACGTTCCCACGATGACACTGCTATACATCTGTGTATTATTATGCAGGACGTGCGCGATCCGGCGCAAGTCGCCCATTAGACCTATTGGCCAAACAGCTCGCCGTCCCTGGGCCGTGCGCTCCCAGAAGCGTCTCTTGCTCGACTTAACTCGCGGCTCTGGGTAAATAGATCCCTTGCGGACACTCGGGGAGCTTTCTTGCTGCTCGACTGCGGAGCTTTGCATTCGCCAGGCTAGCCGAGAAGAAGTTTCCTGGAAATTATTTGTCCGCAGCTCAGTTTTTTTAGCTTGCGTATACCACCTTTTCTTTTCTAATATTCATACATTATTTGAAAAATAAACGAGATTTACACTTGTCACAATTGATCGCTTTAATGCGGTCATTACGCATAATTTTGTACAAAGAATTAAAGCTAATAATAATCAATAATCTTACAGAAATTTGTAATTAATAAAAGACAAGCATTTTTATATATTTGAAGCCATTTGAAATGCTTTGTAGAGCAATGTCTCTAGCGTCAAATGAGAATAGTATAGATTGCAACTTTCATTTTTATTTATAAAACAAAATATAATGCCACTCGTCTATGAAACTAATTATTTTACTTAATATTCGTCGAAAATAATATTTCGATATTTTAGGAATATAATAAATCAGATTTACTGATTAATGTTAGGGAGAAAACAAAATTTTGAGATTCTGAAAACAATTAAGAGTACTGAACTAATAACTTTTGATCTTGATTAAGAGGACGTCGGAATACTCTGTTTTATCGATAGTTACCGATGTTGTTAAGACTGGTTTTTTGCTTCTCAAAAAATAATGCAATATTTTCTATAAGATAAAATAGTTATCCCCAATTCTAATCGTAATAAAGATCATTTCATAAAGATTCACCACTTCAAGAGAATCCTCTTTTTTAGCAGCGCCATCTTAAGGTATCTTTGGATCTAGTTAATAGAATATTTTTGTTTATATGAGAAAAATGATAGATTTCTTCATTTGATCCTATTTTCATTAGTTGTCCTCCCTTCCTCTATGCATTACTAATATCTATGCAAAGTTTCATGTGAATTTATAGTACTAATAGTATTTAGAGTTTTAGAGAAAACTGTGATTAAGTTAGCACCGATATCTGTTGGTAAAGCAGAGTATCCGACAATAATCTTCGAAAGTTATGAAAATTGTGAGCCTAAAATAAAATCTTCAATTCGAGATTTAATTCAAATAATAACCCTCGTTTATCCAGGAAGGTCCAATATAATTATATTTTTATCGATACTGTTCTCCTTAAGCAGACAACATAACCAACTACTTTGGGACTTTATATTGATTATATATTGATTATATTTATTAATTTATGCAGTAATGCTAATGAATAATGCTTCATGGAATATATATGTGATATTGTTTTCTAATTCACATTTACGACCTTTCAATAGATTAAAGAGTTTAAGTTTTTTGTCCCTATGACAAAGAGACACCAAAGACACAGTAACTGGAGGGTCTACAGTGACTAATTCTCTTATCTACGCGACCGTTCATCTATAAAATGTGCTTTACGTAAAGTAAAATAAAAAGTAGCAATATCTCGTTAAAATCTATTTTACGAGATACGTCCTTTTGCGTTAAGTATACACTTTGAAAATAAAGTCTATTTTTGTGTTAGAGCTGCTTTTATAGAGCGAATTGCTTCATTGGTCGACACATCGTTGCGACGCCAGGTCATGACACTGTTTTCATGGAGCATCTGCCGTGGTACCAAATAGCCCACCTTGCCTACGATCTTATCTGCGCTCACCTCTCTCCCTTTCTCCAGCATTATTTCAAAGTGTTGGCGCCACATCGAATTAGGGTGACTGTGGGTATTACTGCAGATGCCCCGAATACTACGGCCATATAAGTCAATGCAAAAATCTCTGTGAATTGTGAATGGAGTTTTATGAAACTGGAATTATTACATAATATTTTTATCACAATCGAGATACTGACAGAGTTTATTCCAAAAAATTTTCCAAAAAAACTGGCAAGGTAGGAATCTTTGCGGCTATAATAGCACATCCTCTTAATCCGCAGTACTAGGTGCAGCGCTCTACGCATGCGCGCATTAGATTATCATTATTTGTTTACGTACAATGAATTTATTCGAGTCTGAAGTTAACCTCTACTTCTAATCCGCAGTAATTGGCACATTAATAAGAAATGATAATTTCAGAATACAAGTGTAGTGATAATTGTCTTGCTTGAGGTATTGCACAGGGTATGGCTCGAAGTATTGCTAAAGTCTCGCTCCCTCTAGCGAGAGAGCTCTTGCGGAGATCTTGTAAAAATATATATGAGGTCTTGCGAAGATATAGGTGAAATCTTGCTGAGATCTTACAAAGGTATAGATCAGGTTTTGAAAAGATGTTGATAAAATCTGGTTGAATTAAATACCTCAATCAAGAAGATTGCCCATACCTCTACCATACTTAAATTTTCTGCGCGGGTAATTCCTAAAAAGGGATTATATAAAATATAAAATATAATCCCTTTTTAGGCAAGATTATCAAAAATTATTACTTTTTATTATAAATTATCATATGCTGTCACGTGTTCAAAAAAATCCAGTTTTTTTTTAATAATTACAAAAAGTTAAAGTTCATGATGATTTTGTGCCTTTATTTAGTGTTATCTCACGGATGGAATACCCAAAGTGGGGAATTAAGTTTTAATATTCGAAGTTTTGTATATTTTAATTTTAAAAAACCTATAGGATTTTTAAACAATAATAATAAATGATTAAGTATGTTAATTTTTGATAAAAAGTGATAAGTTTTTCAAATTCCTATACTAATTACCATAAATTATCACTTTTTAACAAAAATAACTTCTACCAGGATAGCAGCGCCACTTTTACAATTACGAAGTATAGTTTTGATTCTGCAGTTCATATTCGTATCTATAAAACAATGTGGGTCACTGTAATCGGTCAGTCTTCATTTTAAGATATTAAATATAGCAATAGGTTATTACATAGATGATATGGAATGTATCTTTTTTAATGAAAAATATCTTGCTATTAAATTTTTGAAGCTGTTGCAATTTTTATAGTACTAAATAAAGGAATCTCGAATGAATTTATATAAAGGATTAAACCTTTTCTGAAGAAAACTTTAGAGTACAAATTAATACGAATGTTAATTTATTTTTTTAATTAATTCATGAATTAAATTAAATAGAATTAGTAGATATAATTAAAATTTGAAATTTTATCGACATTTGAGAAAACAATAATTAAAGTCAGCATTTATACTGTCTTTTAATATTATATTATATTATGCTAAATAATAATTTAGGGTTTAAACGAATTATTTCTATCACTTTAGAGTTGGTAAAAAATTTATAATTTCCCCAGTTTAAACAATTTTTCACGTTTTCATTTAAATATTTGGAATATTTCCAAACGGTATAACAGAAGTTTATAAAGATATAAATTTTTTGAAATACAATTATTTTAAAAAATTTAATACAATACAATTAAAAGCCGCTCAATTTAGTCCAAGAAACTGCAAGACTTCTGACTGTAAAGAAAGTTGAATATTATAATCACTGATTTGCCTGTCTTTTGCTAATTTGTATGCGCTAAGTATAACTCAGATACATCGGAAAATGTTGCTGGGACGCATGTGAATTTGCTCGTATATCCTCGCAAAAGAGCGATGACGAAATTATATGGGGCGAAGACAGCAGTGTAGTGCACTTTCACCAGCTTTACTTCTGACAAACATATAGCACGATCCTGATTAGTGACAGTGTTACTTCAGTCATCTAAATTTACTTTCGCTTCTAATAACGCTTTGATATTCAGCTGCAATTTGCAGTTCGTTTCAAACCTCCCATTAATCTTCTATATACATATTTAATACTTTTTTAATTAATTTCAGTGCAGCCTTATAATTGCTAGATTTTCTATTAATTTCAATCTTTAGAAAATCAGTATTAATTTTGAAATCCAGGCTATTGCCGAGACCGTAATCTTTTTAAGCACTGTCGAAAGTATCCTTTTATTCGTGCAATTGATTTCCGCTGCGGTTTCATCATGATCAAATACCATACACAAGACTGCACAATGAAATGCTCGAGGAAATTCAAGTTCCAATGGAATGCGCAGAGGTGGAAAATGAACAAGGCGAGGAGGTAAAAAGTGCCCTTTAATATATCAAAAATGTGGGGATAGAGAGGAGCGGGGAAAATAAACGAGAGAGAGAGAGAGAGAGAGAGAGGGGGGGGGAAGAGGGACGTGATAACGGTAGACGACGCTCGAGGCGCACGTTATTCGCTGCGCGTAACGCGTTCTCGGAGCAATACATCGCGAGCGCGCGCGCGCGACCAACGAAAGAGAATCACTAACAAGTTAACGTCTCCTCGCTTGTTTTCTCTTTTTGCCCAGTCGTGAAACTCTTGCTTACTGCGCGAGATACATTCTTTGCTCTCCTCTCTCTGCAGGTTCCTTCCCGCAATTCTCTCTCCTTCCTCTGCGCACCGAAGCCGCAACCTCTCGCAGTTCAAAGAGAATATATATATACAAGGGTCGGAAAACCCCTCCGAGGCATTTGTCGCCCAAATTAACAATGTAGCGCCCATTAACTTTTTCTCTCAAGGATTATATACCCATCCCGTTATTCACTCTGTATTGTACCTACACTGCATAAATGGTTATTCTCTCGTTCGAATTAGGCAATATTCTTGTCGCGCTAATTATTCTATTGTTGATTCCATTAAAAAAGTCAAATTCTCCAAGCATATATATATATGTGTATACATTATTGGTTCACGTCGATTAGATCTATTCAAATGGAAATGCAAATAAAGTTAGAACTCTGTAATACTTTTTAAGTACTGCTTTCCCGTAACTTTGCAAAGAATCACCAAAATTTTTCAATCGCTTCATAATTTCGAGCATAAATAAGTGTAAGTCAAAATGGTGCCTACACTGCACAACTTGGACGCGGTGCTCTCTCTCTCTCTCTCTCTCTCTCTCTCTCTCTCATTACTATTGGTTTTCCCGGCGAGGTCTCGAGGCCGAGGCCGAGGCTCGATTCAAGGTCAACGGCTCTAGGGCGAAAAGCTTGGCTGTCGCGCGACAAGAACCGGGCGAGTATATACCTATATGTATAACAGTAGCGATCAAAAATCGTAGAGCGATGAATTTGTAGGCGCTCGGCACACACGCGGCAAGTTAGCTTTTTGGCGGTCTGGTCACGCGCAGCAGCAGCAGCGGTATACACGAAGGAAAAGAGGAACGCCGCGATGCCGGTCGATCAGGTGCGGACACGGAGAAAGTAGAAGGTGCACACCACGCGCTCCTTCAGCGATCGTGCGCGATCGAGATGTGCGTTTGCTGACAATTGATATTGCGCTCGCAGGGAGTCCGCGAGGTCACGGAATCGACGATTACATGTCTACCGCACGCGGCATTCCCAGTATATATATATACATATATGCGTGAAGTACCGATCGTTAAGCCTTCGCAGCCCTTCGCTCTTCCTAATTCGCTTTCCTTCGCCTCGTTGCTTATTCGTCTGCGCGAGCCACTTTTTTGCTCTTAGGCTCCCCTTGCCCGTTCGCCCGGTCGAAAAACTTTGTTATCCCCAATTGTTTCGATCGGCCCGGCATGGCATCTCGGCCACCTGGACGTCTCCTATATCCGAGGTTCGCTCGCCCGATACCTTTCCCGTTGCTCCGCTGCTACAGATGCAGCTCTGATTCTCGGCTATACTCGCACATTTTCAGTCTATTGGGGGGACCTATTTCGAATTATTATACTGTTTAGTTTTAAATATAGTAATAATTGTGTCGTAGAAGGAAGCATTCGAGATTACAGAAAAAATGTTCTTATTGTGAAAATCAAACTGGACGGAATGCCAACCAATTTCACGTCATTTAATTGTTTAAAATAAAATTATTTACGGAAATAAAGTAAGCCTTCACATGATATATATATATATATACATATACATATATATACGGTGCATATGGAAAGAAAAATTACTTCGCTTAATAAATTTTCAAAGTAGCATGAAATAGTTTGCAAATAAAGTGAAAGTATTATAGAAACCTTTCTGATCTAGTTCAATCTGGATATTTAATAAATTTAACGAGTGCACAACTATAATTTAATTCATTTGACTTGTATTAATTATATGCTAGCTACAATTCGTATTATCAATTAATTGTATCTTAAAGTTAACATTTTTGTGATGTAATGTTTTCATTTTATAAAATATTTTTGTATTCTTCGCCATCTTATTGAAAGTGTGCGGAAAGTGTTGTTCAAATATTTCCTTGAAACTTTGCTTGATAGCAGATAATTTATAAACGAAGGGTATCTGTATTCAGGATTTGCATAGTTTTAATTATTTATGTATCCAGTATCGATCATTTACTTTTGGTCCTGTAAAATGTAAGACGTGAAATTTGGATTTACAATTGATTTTAATACGCCCTTAAATGTATCATTTTGTTTTACATTAGCAATTTTGATTAATAAAAGATATTTACCATTAATTCTTTGTGTTTCTATTTATACTGTAGCGTATTATTTCCTCTTAATGAAAACTCTGTAATATTAGCAAAAATAAGTATTGAGATAACATTGTAGAAGTATGTTTTGCACATCAAGAAGTCTAGGCTCGCGCTAATGCTTGTTCGGTTGATTGTGTTTGATTTAGTTCTTTTATGTACCCTATAAGAAATTTTCAGTAGTTTATAGCTACTTTGTAGCCAGTTTTTGACAAAATGGCAAGCTTATTCCAGAGAATCTGGCCAGAAACCCCAGCGGCGAGGTTTTTTTACAGGAAACTGACTAGAAAGTACTGAATTTTCATAATTTCATAATAACTTATTTTAACGAAGCTTTTTTATTCTACTGTATATAGTATATAGTTGAAATAACTTAATAAATTTATGAACATTCATAAAATTTAATCATCTGATCTGGCATATTATTTATTTTGGATTTTGTTCCAATTTTTTAAATTAAATAGTATAAGTACATCACGTTATCGTGATGAGAAATCAATAGTAGAGCAAGACAAATGGTTCTTAGTTGTTTGAAGCGAGGGTTAAATATTATATACATGCTACGCGGCTATAATGCTATATCATAATATATATATATATATATATACATATATCGGTGGGCCATTCCATATCAACGGTAAAATTAAAAATTTAGAAGTCAATGAAATATTTGAATTTTTTAAAGTGGGCTCAGATCTGAACCCTTTAATTTTTAGCTAGCATAAATTTTTTGCAAGCAGTGTTAACCATTGACAACTATTTTACAAAGTTTCATCAATTACCAAATTTTTTATTTTTCTGTTAATGTGGAAGTTCTCTATATGTATACACAAATATCGTAATAATCGCTTTCGTCTGTCTGTATCATGTTACTACTTAAGGAAGTTCATTAGGTTTAGAATTAACAAATGGATTTTGATGAAATTATAAATATAAGTTTAATATTATAGATTAAACAACATGTTAAATTTTTAAGTACAATCTTGTTTAGGTGTTTTATCTAAATTTGGACTTTCAACTGAAATAAACCGATTTACTAACTTGCAAGGAAAGTCGACACCCTCCGTGTATCGATGTTATTGCCACAGGATCCGATTTAAGGCCCATTTTAACAAAATATATGACAATTAATAGTTACTATAAGACAATTAACTTTAAAGTTCGCGTATTTGATATGCAAGATAATGAATATAACATCTAAAAAAAAACTATTTGCATAAGACCCTATACTAAATTTTTTAATTTCTCAATTTTTTTTTCTCGTATTTTAAGTCGGTAATCTCCGAATTAGCATTTTGCACACACATAGCATAGCATAGTTACGTGTAAAGTTTGTTATTATGAATTTTTCAAGTGATTCGTTAGTTTTATGAGAATTTGGAGATGCCACCTTAAATTGCAAATTTTGTTTGTGTAAAAAGAAAATCGTCATAAATCTTATTAAAATTACGAAAGTAGAAAGTTATATCAGTTATGACAGAAGTCAGTAGTTTCCATTTTTAAAATTCAGAGAAAACCATTTGGACAAAGACTTATTCAAATTCATGTGTCAAAAAGGCTCATTTGGACATTTTAGAGCTATCGATAGAAAGTGATTGACCTTCAACTTTGATCTTAAACCATTATTTTTTCACTAAAAGCAACAGAATACGGTTAATTATGAGTATAAAAACTGCATTTCATTCAGCATAGAATAAAAAGACATATACTGTTAAAATCACATATAAACATTAATTAGAATATCTGTGCCAAAAAAATTATTGTGTTTATTTGAGAGTAGTTACAGAAAGTGACTACTTTTTAAGTCTCATCTTTAACCATTATTTTACTACCTAAATTTATTCCTTCTACCTATAAGTATAAAAATGAAATGTGAAAAGTAATCACTCTCTATTGCCAGCTCTAAAATACACATGTTAACCTTTTTGAGACAAATTTATTCAAAATAATATTTTTATTCGGGCTTGGTATTAAACATTTTTTCTTATTCTATGCTAATTAAAATACAGTTTTTATACTTAAAACTAAAATTAGTGCTTTTGGCGAATTAACACGATTTATTAAAAATAATATTTCTATTTGGGCTTAACAACACTACTTATTATTAAATTGTTGTATATTCTTATAATTTTTTTTCTGCTTCTAAGCTCTAACTCTCTAATATAATATAATATAAGCTATAATACTAGTGTATAGACTTATATAATAATTAAAAATCAATTTTTGTCTGGTTCTTCTAGATACCTTTTAAGTAAAAATCCGAAAACTATATTACGGTTACTGGTAGAACTTTACTTTTTGGTTATTGCAAGCCTTGTTTCAAAAAATCAGGTGAAAAATTGATATTTCACCACATGCGTCACGTGCTTTTTTAAACGAAGCATATTGATTTTCAATGAAGCAGAATCATGACTGATGATTTTTAAAGAAAATATACTGTATAAAAAATATTGGCCGCCATTTTGAATCCGCCGTATGAAATTTCAAAAAAATTCCGAATAGGTTCGAAAGAGTCGATGTCTATAACACGT
>UELV01067658.1:1885-28578 GCA_900490015.1 Megastigmus stigmatizans
AGTGAGAGAGGAGAAAAAAACAGCGCAGAAAAAAGAGCGAGCGCGCGGTCGCTTGCACATACATAGCCCAGCCTTTGTCCCTGCGTGTCAAATGGGCAACACAAATGACTTCAATTAAACTTTTGTTCTCTCTTTCTCTCCTCTCGTTGTCGTGGCGCGGTTGCGTCCCCCTCCACTCAGCGAGAATCATGCGTACGACACATAAAGCGCCGCCGGAAATTCACGTAACTTTGCCCATTCAAAAAGAGGGGGGGGGGGACCCACCGCGGCCGCCGCCTCGACAAATCTGGTTCAACTTTTCTTTATTATATAGCTCTCGTATTATACGTATGCCGTATTAGTGTCTTCAATCCGTAAACGCGGGGGCGAAAGATTCGCGTGGTCGAAGCCCATGATAACGGGGATTTAACCGTGGAGCGAAGCAAGGAGAGAAGGGGAAAATGGGATATCTCTCTTTCTTCTCTCGTATAAGCGACATCGGCAGCGTCGGCGCGCTCTGCAGCTAAATCCCGCGAAAAAGTATTCGTGTGTAGAGGCAGGCTACCCCCCGCCCCACCCCGAATAACGTGGTAAGTCCCGCTATAAATACTCTCTCTCTCTACCCTCCGCTATACTGCCGCCACTGCTGTGGGCTCGCGCGCAAGGAAAATTACAAACGTCCGCTATGAGGCCACTCGAATGCGTGACATAAATCGTTTCTTCTGCTTAATGCATGTAGAAAATGTTAGCGGCAAGACGTATTTCGATTGTGTGCTTCTGGGCTATGCCTGAGTGTTTGTATGTGTCTGTGTGTGGTGTATTCTACGGCTTTGTCTTTGACTGGGAGGGTCGAGAGATGAAATTGTGCGGTTCTTTGCGCAGTTATGTTTGTTTGCTCGATGATTATGGCGGTTTGCCTGCTCGAGGACTTTGATTTGCGTACACATATAAATATTCCTACTCGAATGGAATATTTTTTTTTGTTCAGCTGATAAAGACTTGCGTATTCATTAACTGTTAATGGACATTCTTGACGATTAAGAACAACTTATCTAGAAAATATACATTTTAAAAAACAATTGACTTTTATTTTAGTTGTACTTTTATAAATAGTATGATTATACTTTACAAAATAACGCTTACGCATTCGAGAGCTGCTTTTCCATGTGATCACATAATACTACGTAAAAATTATAATAATAATAATAATAATTATTATTCTTATTTGCTTAAATTATACTCTGCTTAATTTTACGGGGTAATGTCGGTAGAGAATTTGAAAAAAAAAAAAAAAACAATTTAAGTAGCAAATTTGATTTCGATTATGTCTATTTGAAATACACACTTGTTAATTTAAAATTAGTGCAATCACATAAAGAACTGTCAAATAGAGTAAATCGACTGATATTGGACAATTAAGACAATTTTTTGAATACAAATATGGATAAATGGATACACCAAAATAATTTAGTTTTAGTCATTTTTTAGTCAACGTTATTTATTTAGTACTGTAACCCCAGAGGTATCTGTTTTACCGAAATTAAGTTCTTTGGACTACTTTACTTCTTACTGGTTGACTTAAAACTTTAGAACTTCAAACTTTTTAGAGTAAAATCCAAAAAATAACTACTGCACAGCTAAGACAGAAATTCCATACTTTTATAGATTTCATGGCAGTTACGTTGCAAATGAAAAATATTACATTTTCGTAATTTGTCGATATTTCGTACATTGTCCATGCTTTATTCATGATTATTTTATCATTTCCATCATTTTTAAATCAATTTTACTCTATAGCACTTCTTTGATATCTGTTTTAAATTTGTTATCCGTTTAAATAGTTAGAAGCGCTATTTAAAAACGTAAAGCAAATATATAAACTATCTACCTGTATATATCATGTATGTAAAGATCAAATTTCAAAATATTTCTGTTCGTCTTGAATCACTTTTATTTTCTTAAATATCTTCAAATTTGGTAATTGTCTTACAGTTTATTGAATATGCGGTTTTCCAAAATTCCCATTTTGCCTAATGGTTACGTGTATAAAGTATATGCTCGGTACAAAAAACAGCTTAAAGTTTTTATTTATCATAGATAAACCGAGTAGAAAAGTTTCTTTTTTCAAATGAAAAAGAGCGCAGTGAGATGTACAATTTTTCATGAAAGTTCCACAAAGGAGAGCAAATTCTCGTGCCGGAAAAACGTTGACATTAAATTTTGCTTTTTGCTCCGGCTTTTTTCCCCCGACTTATATATAACGATATCTTTCATCAGTAACACTTCCCTTCTGGCGTTTTCCACAGCACGAAACTTATATTCCTTGGCACTCTTCTTATAGTGCTAGTATGTTGTCGAAAAGACGTTGCTATTATTGATAAGAAAAAGAAAGGAGCTTTCCCTTTTTTCCCTCTTTCACTTTTCTCACATAAGGATGTTATTGTTTTACTTAATGCAATATATTCAAAACAATTTTTTAGTAGTTTCTAATGTATATTCGTGTATAATCAGATAATTTTTAATTAAACTTATCGTTTTTCTCAATAAGATAATAACATAATTTTGTCAACTAGTTTCTTGGAACGTATATCTATATTAATTTACTATACTTTCTAATAAAACTAATACCTAGACAATAAAAATTTTGAAGTTGATATAGCTCGTAGATTCTTACTCTTTCAAAAAACGCATTTTATTGCTACTTTTGGAATACGGGTACGGAGCAAAATAAATTCTGTGAAGCTACGTAATAGAGAAACTAAAAAAAAAACTATTAAGTGCACAGTAAAGGCAATTATTATTTTTAGACATTCGCTTTATCTTTCTCTTCTCTTTTTGTTACAATCGATCTGAAGCATGAGTCTACCTCGAGTTTTATAATGTAATGTATAGGGCGTGGCGAAATAGTTTTCGATTTCTCGGCTTTAGAGCAGGAAAATTTACGACAGTAGACCTTAACTTCTCTCTGAAACCCGGTCTGTCGCATTTTTCAACCGATATAGCAATGGATAAAAGCATTCAGCTGATTTTCACAGTGTGGAGAAACTTAAACAAAATATAAGTGTCTTGTTCCTGTTTTTTGTCTACTACATAAAAATCCAAGCCTATAATATCTCAAAATCTTAATTATTTATATTTGATGATGTAAATAGTTTCAGTCATAAATTAAAGTTAGCGATATCAGATAATGAACCCTTATTCTGATAAACGCGTGCCCAGGAATAAAAGCTTTTACTTTTACTGATTTAAAAAAAATGTAAAATACAAAAATACTGCCATTAGCCATTTGGGATGGATTTGGCCTTATCACAAAGGATAAATTTAGAGATAAAAAATTTAGATTGTTTAAATTAACAAATTAACCTTCGAATGATTACTAAATTTTCCGCCAGTATTATGACAAAAGCCATCATATTTTTTGGAAATGATTCCCTATATAGTTATTTGACCATTCTTTAACTTTTTAGACTCTATAGGTATATTTAGACTTTACAAACTTTAATTATTGAAATTATTCTTTTGAGCTAATGCTATTTATTACCTACTGATTATATTCCAAAAAATACCTACTATAATGTAAAATTTACATAATATTTGTTTGACTGCATTCACTACTCATCTAATAATCGTGTAAGTCTAATAAATATACTATTTGTATTCAATTGTGAACTTTATTACCCGGTATTTCAATTTCCATTATTTCCGAGGTGATAATTTCTGGAAAATAATCATTATCCAGCAATTTATACACAAATATAGTTAGCTATAGCTTCAGTGTAGTGATTGCTGGCAAAATTGTATAAGCTAATTATGTTCAAATGAACAATCAAAGGTAAAGAGTTTTATATTTTGGGATAATTTAATTTCAAATATTGTCTTAATAGAAAATTATATTGCAATTAAAATCAATTGTATGTGGAAACGGTTATTAATATACTTCTTTATATTGATTACTTTACATTGAAATGTATACAAGGTTTGATTGTATTAAAATATACTCCACCGCTTAAATCAGAGATCTCGACATTAGCTTTAACTTTAAGACAGTTCTAACGTTTTACGACCTACAATCAAGAAGTTAATTCCTCGCTCGAACGGCAGCTTTGTAAAAAAAATCCCAAGTAAAACTTTAATACTCATTAATAGACTTTTATGATGTATAAAATTTAAATGACAAAGCTTTTAATTTTCCTCGTTTGAAATTTCAGTCTGAATAAGCATTTACTGCTCTTAACGGAATTAGGTATTGATGCAATGACTATTGCCATGGCAGAAAATTATCCAATTCGCTATGTAAGTAGGTAATTTATTTCTTCGTTCGACAAAAGAGAAAAAGGCACCTCTTCTTTTTATTTTCAAAAGTCTGGAATAATAATGTTCAATCATACTGAGCGCATGAAAAACATAGCCTAAGATTACTATCACAATATTTATTAAATCATACCACGAGGATCTGAGGTGGAGTCTGGACTAAGATGAAACGAGCTTTATTTATTTGTTTCGCCGTATAAACCATTTAATTATGACAGTGGCTTTTGTATAATCTAAAAAAATATTCTTAAAATCAACGAAATTCTTGTATGTATGTCATTTAAGAAAATATTTATTAGATTAAGAAAAAATATTCATCGATATTAGTCTTTGCAAAAATTTTACTGGTATTTTATTCCTGATGTGTATTCTTATATAGGTATTAACATCGAGTACATTAAAAAGGCGCGAAGATCGAAATAAAAAGTACTTGAGAACGTACTCGTTGAAATAATGTAAATTGATCGTTATGGAATCTAAAATAAGTAAACATACATTAATATCGTCATCTCTTGATTAGTCAAATGCACTTCGAGGATTCTCATACAGATACAAATATTCTATCTCGTATTCGTGACCTCGTCTCATCTTACTTGAACTCGGAGAGCTTTAATAAGCGCCAGAAATATATTCTGTACGATATTTGCTGTAAACTGATGTACGATTAATTCAGTGATGGAAATAAGATTTCGTCGCTTGCATAACTGAACGATATAATCTTGAATTTATTATTATTAACATACTTGATTTAGCAACTTATTATAAATAACAAAGTATGTTAAAATTGTGATTCTTACTTCAGTTCTCATTTTCTCTTTCATTAGTCAGCTCTTTTCTTAATAATTTCCAGTTATTGTTTTCTTGAAATGCAAATACACTGTATACTAATTACATTATTCCACGAAGTATGATGAAGTATTTTTCAGCTTGAAAATAGCAGAATTTAATTTGTGTAAAATTTCATCGATTGCGCACAGTAATAAATTAAAAAATGATCTATTTTAACATCGTGCGAAGAGACTGCATGATGTAGAAATGAGTTTGGTATAGTAATTTACACCTTCAGTATTTGTGCCCTGTTTCAACACTTACGTTAATTTTTTGCAGGCGATTGTCTGAATGACATACAGTGTAAAAACTCAATCTTAGTTATAGGCTCAGCCATTTAGTCTTAATATTTTTTTTTCGCGTGTGCAGTAGTTTATTAATATTGAGTAAGTGTCTCGATTTCAGCTAGATTCTCTCAAGTAACTTATTTATTATCATTCTAGAAAAATATATAATGAATAAAGAAAGCACCGAAAATTGTATTTCGATCCGTGTCGCCTGCTGAACTTATCTGTAAGATGACAGTTTGATCCTAATTTTAAGCCGATTAGATGCTCTTTATAATATGGTAAAGCTACTAGTGGAATCGAAAATGCAACTTTCATCTATTGGTAAAATATAAATTAAACCACAGTAAATTTCGCCACTCAGGAGGAAAAAACTTGAACAGTCCAGGACTCGTGTGAATAAAGCTAAGATGAAAATACAACATTCTTGAACAGGATCCAGGAGAGAAAGTGGTACTTTCGGTCCGTTAGACAAAAATTTTTTTATAGTATTTTTAATGTACAGTAACTATTTTTAATATTAATCTGTAAAAGAAACTAAAATTTTTAATTTTTGTATTTGATCCACAATAATGTTTTAAAGTTCGGCATACAAATATTGTAAGATTATATACCTATTAGCAAGAAAAATATAAGTATCAAAAGTTATTACATATGTAATTATAGTTTTATCTAATTGATATAAAAATAATATAATGTAGTGAAAAAAGTATTTAAAAAAAACTATCGGACACGATCGTTTAGAATTATCGAGCAGTGAATTTATAATTCAGATATATTTCCATCTTCATATTTTGTAAGTATTAAAATAATCTAAATATACGCGGCCTTTTCCTATATAAAATTCCTTTTTTATACAATCATAAACAAAATAAAAGAAGAGATCAATCACTTGAGAATTTTATTCAAAAGAAAATGTAGCGAAACTTTGTGGTAAATAAGTCTTCCAGATGATTCTCTGAAATATGCGAGTTTCAAGTTTCGTGGGCGTACATTTCTTAGTCTACCTCCAGAGTGAAGATATATGATACGGTATTTACACATACAATCATTTACAAACAGCAAGAATGAAATTTCAAATTGGATAATTATTTATGTTCCATATTCGAGATTTTCTTGAGACAATATTGCGGAGCATTAACTTGAACTTGCACTTAATTGAAAATTGTACAGTCAGACGTTATAAATAAATAAACGTTTTAATGTTCAGTTTATCGTTGCAACTAATTAAATATTAAAACATTAATAAATTTCATTCGACTTAAAATTCTAAAGAACGGAAATTATTGAAAAAGAGAGATTGCCGACCTTCAAGTTTTTTTTTTCCGTTGGTTACACATCATTTTTCACGAATAATAGTATCAGTCATTGTCATACTTTTAAGCTTACCTAACTTTAAAAATTTGAAATTTACATAATTCACATTATCGACATCTTCTCTGAGCTCAGAAAAGGTATATATGCCCTTTAGTTCGATATTAAAAAGTGTCGTAGAGCGAAATGCTAGTGCACCGGTACGGGCTGGTAGCGTGCAGAGGATATAAAACGCTCGAAATTGCTATCTTCGAAAATCAGGCGGGCGAGAAGAGACAGAAAAGAGAAGAGATACACTTTCGGATTTGCAAGATTTGCCGCATAACCCCTCTCGCAGTCTTTCTCTCTCTCTCTCTCTCACTCTCTCGATGCCGGGGCGCGACCTTCCGATCTGATTTCCTCGGGTAAAAAGAGCGAGCGACTGAGTGAGAGAGCAAACGCGAGTGAGCGGGAGAATCGGATGGCCCCGAGGAAGGCCAATGAGCTGTAGGGAGGAAGAGGTCGAACACGGAGAATACAAAAGAATGGAGGTGTCGAGATATTGAGAAAAGGAGAAAGTATAGGAGAAATATGATTGTGCGCTGCGGTAGCGAACACGTGTGTGAATGCGACATAAATTTTAAAACCTTTAAATTTCCAACTTTTTTCATTCTGCACTTTCTGCAATTTTATTATTATTCTTTAAGATGTCAAAAATTTATCTTATTCAGTTGTGAGAATATATTAATCGTGTGTTTTTTCATCGAGTGATTTACTATAAATTAGGATTTCTCCAGCAGTAAAAGACATTAGACATGATTGTATCAATGTATAATCAACTTCTCATATGTACAATGTCTAGTGCTTTATAGTCGAAAATAAAATTGGATTAAATAACTTCAGTTCTATGTTCTACTTTCAGAACAAAATAAAGAAAACATTAATATTTATTAACCTTAAATATTCATTTTTATTAACGTTTGATGGAATTGTCACTTTTTATGAACGTTTGAAAATTGACGTTATACGATTAAAAAAAAATAAGAAAGCTTTGAGTACATTCAGATATTGGATATATTATTTGTCAACTTTTATTTTTTTTGCATCCATATTTTTCATGATTTTAAAGTATCTTCTGTATGACAGAATTCAATCTTTCTACATTTGTTAATAACATATTCTCTTCAAAGATATTTTGTTTGCTTTTAACAGCTGCTGTTAGATGACTATCCACAATTTTTACGATACGATTAATTTCAAAATGAAAGTATAAACCGTGTTACTAACATTTTTATAATAAAAAGAATGCGAAGACATAACTTAAACTTCATCTAAGGATATGACCTATAATGTCTCTTGAAGAATTTAGCATATATTCTCTTAGGCTGATATTTCAAGCCATTAAATTACCGAACAAATCCAACTAGATCTGATTAAATAAGTATAGCAATATTGAACATAATATTATTCGATTTCCTACGTCACTCACACTTCTCGCTTGCAAGTTGCAAGTCGGGTGAAAAAGTATAGCGCGAAAAAGGAAAAATAACGTAAGAATGGTAAAGGAAAGCTTTAAATATGAAAAGAGAAAAAGTGTCGGGGACTTAGTATACTCGGGAAAAAAATAAAAATTCTGTTTTTCTCGGTGCTCGTGCGCGCGGTCAACGTCGCGTTGCTTTCGCGTCGTCGATGTAGTCTCTTTGAGCGGATGTGGTGGTATAAGTGTGAGTGAGAGCGAGGGAGACAGAGAGAGAGACCCGCGCACCCGTTCTCTCGCTCGTTACCCCTCTTTTAAATAAATCAACGCTTTTTCAAGAGGTTCCTAGAATCTTTCTCTCCTACCCTGTCTCGCGCTTTTCTCTTTCTCTAGACTATTTTTCGCTCTCTCTCTCTCCCTCCGCATCCTCGCCTTTTTTCCGCTAGCTCTGATTTTCACCGTACTGTGCGCTACTAACCGGCAAATGTCTTCCCCTTTCATCTTTCTGTCTCTTTTTCTGCCCAGTTTCTATCCTACCCTCATCCCCTCTCTTTCGGCTTTTTTCCTCCTTTTATGAATTCGTCTTACTATCTCTTTTTCTTGTCCTTCTTCCTTTTTTCTTGCAGTCCTGATGCTCTTTTTCACACTCACCTTCTCTTTCTCTTACTTAAGAAAAGGAGAAAAAGAGAAAATGTGTATCTTGTAACCTTAGGGTATTAAGTTCAAGCATTGAATTAAGGATATTGCCTCCTCAAAGAGAATTTCCATTGATAAGATTTTGCTTTTACACTCAGAGTTTTAATTATTTTTACGGTTGCTTCTGTTAAAAAGTACGCAAAACTTTTAATATAATTGTGAAGGTGTATGTAAGCATGCGTATGTAAATGCGTTTAGGTGTGGGTACGAATGTACAGTTGATTAAGTTCATGCGCTTTCAATATGCGGGACATTTTAAACCTCATATCCCGGTAATGAAATTGTTCAGTTGAATTTCATGTATTAAAAATTAATTTATGCTTAAATTACATTTAATATTCTTAATAATTCTTTTTGAAAATATAAGATAATAGTAATTCGATCAACTCGGTCTTTTTTCATATATTGCCATTCAAGTAAGGCAGTTAAACTTTTTTTTTAATTAATCCCCTTACATTTTTTTAAAGGGCATACTACTTAGACAAAATTATTTTGAATCTCAGAAATTTAGTTAAATTTTTTAACTTTTCTTGTATAAGAACATGTATGTACCGTGGTTACTATGTAGAAATACTTGCGCAATATTTATTCTAAAACAAAGGCAGTATATTTGACCTAAATTTTGATGGTTATTATACATATAATATGTAGCAAAAAAAATTCTTGGTTCGAAGTTACACGTTATATACATATATATAAGTTTCAAGTAAGTACAATCAAATTTCTGCATACCCAGTGTATACACATATGTTGTGTGTACACACATCGCATATATTTTTAAGTGATTAATCATTAAGTTCATTATCCCAAGCACAATTTATAAAAACAAGCTGAAAGCTGTTACCAATTTACTTCTGCCCATGCTTTTATCTCGTGCAGCCAAAAAATAAAGAAAAGTGTGTTCTCCCTCCTCTCTCTCTCTTCCTTTCTCAGACAAAAATAATCCGCGTGCTCAGCATTTTTCAGCGGAGCTATCACGATGACTCACGTATACATATCTCTCTCGGGTATTATACGACGTACACATACACTAACTCACACAGACACACACACAGGCTTACATATAGCGTACATATAAGAAAAAGGCACACGGACGAGGGGGAAGAAGTGTATTGAGCAAAAGATAAACTAAACGAAATGAGGTGCTGCCCCTAAAAAATGAAATGCCTCGCTCTCTCTCTCTCTCTCTCTCTCTCTCCCTCTTTCTCTCGCACTTGTCGACCCAATCCCCTACTCGCCGTTCTTGAAGACAAGAAGCAGCAATAGCGTATGCAAAAGATGATTTTAAATGGTGGACCGGTAGTCGCGTCGTTCCCGAAAAAAAGGAAAAACCTCGCGCTTACAGGGGAGTAGGGAAACGCGAGATAGCGAGAGATTCGCCTCGAGCTGAATGTCTGTCTGAAAAAGGCATAGCGGGAGAGGGCGCAGGAATAGGGCACATGTACGTTATTAACGACTACGGCGTGCGCCTGCATGCATACACGTTCATTCGCATGTATATATATACATAGACACACAGCCATCAGACAGACACACACACAAGCACACATACATATGTATATATATATCTAGTGAGGGGAGCAAAGAAGATGCAGAGGCGAAGGGTCAACCACCGCCGATTTTCCAACAGCGAAGATTTATGATAGATACGGCAGGTAGGTAGTCGCTCGCTACAGGCAAATCCCGAGTTCGCGCGATATTATCGAGGAAGAGTGCGCGCGCCTGGCCAACTTTTGCTCTCTCTCCCTCTCTCTCTCGCTCTCACTCTCAACTGTTACTGCTATCTTTCTATACAGGGTACTCGGCAAACTACGTTGCGAAAGATAGGAATCCAGGGACATCAAGCTGATGAGATTTTCATGGTTCAATCATTACTAATAAGTTGGAAAACAATACATATATAAGCATTTGATTAAAGCAAATTTTCTGTAGGCATAGGGAAATCAACGCTATAAGGCAACTTTGATCTCTGAATCAAATTAAATACTTTAGTTATTTTTTTCTTTCGATAAAGTCGAACACTCTCCATTCTTTACGAAATCGATGATGTACCTATCTCTAAAGTATCAATCATATTCGATAGAATAAAAATTCATCCTAATAAAATTACAATACGTGTAGTCTAAAAATTTCTTTTCCACTCAGACCGGTGATTTTTCAGATTTAAAGTCGGATATTTGTTGCCGATTGGTAGCTCTGGATGTACAGATATAATCGACAATTGCTAAATTGATGTTCTCTGAAAAATTAATATCATCGGTACATAAGCATTCCAAATTACTCGGAATCCCAGTAAATGCGTGTGTTTCTGTCTACGCGAAAGATCGTGTGAATCGAACGTATTCTCTCTTCCTTTCTCTATAGCCACGATTTTGCCCCCTACGGTTTGTTACGAACCAAGAGAGCGAGAGAGGCAGAGCCACGCCCGCGCGGTGGTCAGACGTAGCATGGCTTTTGGAAGTATTCGTGCAAGAGCCCACTCCCGCAATGCAGTTATCACATTTGTATTGAAATGTTGTGCAATTTCGGGGCGGAATGTGTGTATAATGGCGAGGCCTCGTGCGCGGCCCATTGTTTTTCGTTAAGGTGCCCTATGGGTATATTGTTTAATCGCCAGCGGTACCGCGATGCGTTGTTTATATTGCGCGAGAGGTACTACTATCTATTTTTAGAAAATTTGGTGGTTTCGAGTAACACTGATATTTTGGAAGCGTTATAGACGATTAATTGCTAAAATTATATTTGTTGATAAAAGAGGACAGAGACAATATTGATTTGAAAAAATTGACAGATTAACAGCTTAGTAATGATAGCAAGGTTAATTTGAATGCAATCCAATATTTCTAAAGCATTGTACACCTAGAATTGAATTACCTCACTGTCATTTTATTTAAATTATAATATTATATTGAACCATCTTACTTAAAAATAAAATTTTGGCCTAGGTATCAATCACTACTTCTAAAATCTTAAAAATAAATTCGTTTCTATGTCATTTGATACTGTAAAAGTTCAAATATCTCCATGATACAAAATGCCATTATCGGATTCATATTTAAATCGGTTACAATTCGTTAAACGTAATAGCACTGAATTTTCAACGCCGCTGCAGTTTCCCACGTAATCCTAGACAGTCGGCAGCAGATGGATATAGTATATTTAGTGTCCAAACAATAAATCCAATGATTCCAACTGAGCAGTCTCTCTTTAAAAAAATTCAATAGACGCGCGCGCGCGTACACCTTCTGCACACTGAAACTTATCGAGGCATTCTAGCCCCTTCAAAGCTGGTTGCAGTCGACTGATAAATTTTCCAGATTATTACTTCTAAGGGAGTTTCTCGCGTCCACCTCTTGACCCATCTCCTGCCTCTCTCCCACTCCTTCATCTCAGGGGAAAAATCGACGAGGAGTAGAAAGAAAAAAAGAGAGAGGAGAAGCCTCCCCCAACTTAATGGCATATATATATATATATGGAGGAAGAGGCGAGGAAAGTAGTAGCATAGTCGAAAGAGTCGCGGCGCGCACTAAAAGAGTATCGCGAAGAATCAAATTGGCCGGAAGTGCTAGATGGCGGCAGCGTCGAGAGTAGAAGAGGATAAAAATTTGAAAGAGAAAAGGTGCAAGAAAGAAAGACAGAGAGGCTAAGGAAAATCGTATAGAGAGAGAGAGAGAGAGAGCGCAGCGTCGGCGGCGCTGCTTGACGTCCTGGCCGGCCGCCAATGTTTGTTGACTGGAAATTTAGCAGCCAGCGATTGTTTTGGCCCTGTGCCATTATCTCCCTCATTCTCTCCCTTTCTCTTTTATCTGCGGAAGTTCACGAGGGAGAGGAAAAACGCGCGGAGATGTAGAAAACGGATTCCGAGTGCGTGCGTGCGTGGGTGCCTGCGTATATCGCGCGATAGCTTGCACTGCTGTACTTAACGAAGAGCGTGTGTATGCTGTGTACGTCGCGTCGACGTAAGTGCGTTTGCTTGTGAAACTAGAAAGTGGAATTATCAGTCTATAATTATCTAAATATAGCAAATTTTGTGTACCTTGTATTTCAATGATACTGTGTATTATAGTATTTTTTATCCACAAATTTATATTTTCTTCATCCCTCGGTCGAAAGTGCGTGTTTTCCGCATCGATTTCACAGCAGAATACAACATTTTGCTACACTGTTATGAAGTTACGCGGGCCTCTTGGCGACGGAACTGAGAACGTAGACCGCAGTGCAGAAAATGTATAAAACAGAAACATATTGATTCTGTTTGCATTGGCATATTGAGTTTACTAACCTGCTTCTTTGGATTCTTACATCTTTTTACTTAAATAAAATGACATCAGAACTAAATCTATCTGTTGATGAGTGTATTACCGACGAGGAAGAAGTCATTAGAGATTTTGAGGCAGAAGCCAAATTAATAATAGATCATGAAACTAGTTAATAAAGATCAATAAAAAATAAATAGATTTGTATTTCTCTTTCTTTTTTTTTATAAATTCAAAATATTTTTTTATCTGAAAAATATGAAAATATGCTTGTGCATGTTTTTTCAACAGCCGCCTCCGATCACATGAGTACTCGCTCCGCTCGTGCATGTCAATGTCGACGGCTGTCGAACTATCATCTACACGCCCGCGCGCTGAAGTTAGGTACGGTTGTTGTTTTCTGCACTGCACTGTTCAGCTGGAGAAGCTGACCAGAGGTGATCGTTCGCAGTGCAGGTTAAGATGGAAGATTTTTATTGATTCCAGGCATTTTACGTATCTCGGCTATGCGCTTTCGACCAGGGATACAGAAAAAAGTATACGCGACACGAGCAGAAAATACAAGTCGCTGCACTGCACGTACATGAAGCCTCATAAAACTTATATAAAACTTTTCTGCCCTTGTCGCTAAATATACTATTTTATTCAAAGCTAATAATTGATGTACCGTACTCTTATTCGCCTTGGCATAACATGCATTATATGATAGGAAGTTTTTCCATGCATATTTTTTATCTTTTGTAATTTTTATCAGAAGAAGTGAGTGACTTTATTTAGTAAAACGAACTGAATTTGAGCATTCTTAAGAAAATTGCTCAATTCAGAAGAGTTTTAGAGCTTGGGCTGACATTCGAAGTCTACTGCAAAGCTCTACATGTTTTACATCAAATCTATAGTTAAGAATGTAAATGAGATTATCGAGATTATATGTATGTTCAATAATTGCCCTTGGACACAATTCCATTAGATTAAAGCTTCCATGAACTACTGCAATACGATACTAATTAGTTTATTGAGCGTAAGCACTGCAACTGATAAAGATAAATGAAATAATAATCAGTTATGACCGTATGGATCGCACACAAGGGTCCACTTACATTTTTTGGAATTTTTATACAAAATTTCATAAACCAAATATGTATGTAGATCAAATAAAAGTAAACTATTTCTTTTCACACCAAAAAAATGAAATAAATGTTGGAACGAAAGTTTTCTAATTACTAATGAAAACTAATTTCTACATAAGTTAGTTGGAATGATTACTCATTGATTTCATGCCTCCGACCTTTTTATATCTCAATACCAGGTTCTCCACATTCACATTAAAAAATACATTTTTTGATGACTAACTATGACTCATTCCTATAAATGAATAAATGAATCATACCATATACAGAGATACAGTAAAACCATAATGCAATATATAGTTTAATCCGAGGCTCTTAAAAATATAAAGCCCGTTCTAATTGTAAAAGTAAACCCCTCGTCGTTCCACAAAGGCACTTTTTGCACTTATGGTCCTGCTTTTGGCTTAGCTAGTGGAGGGTACCCCCTTTAAGTATTCGAATAAATAACTTTTATTGCGCTTGAATCATCGAGCCGAAGGAGGATATATTCATATCTTATTACGAAATCTATGATGGGGAATGAATGTGGAATTTATGCACTCGTGACCTGGACGATGAGGACAGAGAAAGAGAGAAGGGGAGAAAAGCGGAGAATTAATTTTCTCGAGAGTGATAAAAGCTTGAAAAATAAAATTCATTATGTGCTTTGTGAGTGTCTCGGCTTTGCATAATTTTCAACGTCGAGATGGATTTGCGCAGACACTAGCGAGCGCGTATGCATTAAAATGAACTATTCCAGCCGAATTAGTCATATTTTTAAAAATGCTACATTCAGACTTCTATCTGGAATCATCGTATCGCTTTGTTCTCCTATTTTCTAAATTAATATCAATGTTTATCTAAGATTTTTAGTCGCGTTCTATCGATTCAAAAGATAATAAACAATTGTATGGGTGCGATTTACGTATACGGGGTATCTCAGTTTAATCTACACTGCGAAATATCTTTGGAAGCAAGCATGTACGAGAAAAAATTTACTGTTAAAATTGATATGGAGACATTTGATGCCAAACTTGACGTTGACACCATATAAATTTTGCTAGTAATTTTTTTTTCTCAAATATGCTGCTTTCAAAGATATTTCGCCATGTACGTTAATAAGTGTGGCACCCTGTACAGAGAACGATATTATACAATATGTAAAAGAGTGTATATTATTTAAGCGAATTGAAATAATTATGTGCAGGAAGTTGAAAATATATGATGTAGATATAAACTTAAATTATGACTCCAAGTGTAACCGAGCGATATGTCTAGGTAATCTGTATCAGAAGCTCAGTAGCAAAAATTATGTTATTTTTCAGTTAAGTGAGCTGCAAAAGCCTGCAGTGTAATAATTGAAAAGTCATATACACTAATTTCTAGCTGCTCTTAATTAATTTTGCTTATACGCCCGTGAGTCGTGAAATGGAATATAATGTATTAACTGAAATTCATATTTTACATACAATTTCATAAAATAATCATTGCGAATGCACAATTATTTTGTATAAAAAAATATTACGAACACAACGATACAATCATTTATGATTCAACCCTTTTTTACCCAAATTTATTCTAATAGTTCTACATTCATAATAGATAACTACCGTTGTTATATCTATTTCGGCCGTTGATACTAAAACCTGCGTCTAAATTTCAAATTTCAAAATGGCAGGTCCAATATGGTAGACACGCCGAAGCTAAAACTTGATTTAACTTCTATCGATGTTTCTATTTGTATATTTTTTTGGTTCGCTGATTCGAAATACGAATTTGGTGTATGTTATATTGAATTCACCATTTGGAATTTCAATTTGTGATCCAAAAAGCATGTATTCATATATCAATATTTTGTACATGATCTGAGGAAATATTAATATGCGAAAGTAACCATTTTTTCAAAATTAGGGATTGTAGATAAGCTGCGTAAATTAAGAGATTCAACTTAAATGGTGTGATTTTTTTGTAATTAATTGTAATATTGTTCTTCAAAGGAGGATTCCAACGATAAATGCATTTTGGTCTGAAAGTGATACTTTAACAATTTATACCATCAAATAGGGCTTGTTAAAAAGTAAATTAAAAAAAATTGACCCTGTAAGCCCTGGGGAAACTGAGAAACACCTTGTTGAAAATTGATGATTAATATGGGTAGTATTTAGACATCGATATCTGTTTGTACTCGGAACTCTTCTACTAGTTTTCTATGTCTATGGATATACTACCAATTATAATTTTCAATTTTTAACAAGGTATATCTCAGTTCCCCAGGGTTCATAGGGCTATTTTTTTTTTAATTTACTTTCTGACAACCGCTATATGATGGAGTCGTTCCCATACTCCTTAACATACATTTAAGTCATTATCTTTATTTCTGCGCAAAGGATGATTCTTTTTAGGTACTACAAGAAACTATAGTTCCCACTGAGTACAAAAGGCTTAAAGTTAAAAAAATATATAATACGTTTTTTTTCAAATAGCTATATACTATCATGTATACAGCGCAAAAAGGGACATTCGACATTCCAGCCTAAACTCTGTATCAAAATCATTGTTATACAAATCACTACTTCTAGTACAAAAAAAATTATTAGATAAAATATCAGATTTATTGCCTTATTCCATCGAATTAATCCAAATGACCTTCATATCGAATTAATCCAAATTATATCTTTATATACTCGAAAATAAAAAGGAGAAAATAACCGAGCAATGACAATTTGAAAATTTGAAAGTATATACGTGTCGCTTGAATTCGAGCTTCCTCCATCGTAAGCGCTCTTACCATATAACGAGCAAGAAACTTTCCGCGAAGTGAAGACTCGAAAATGCAAGTCACCCCTGGAGCTAGGAGTCAAAATTTCAACCTCACGCATTCAAGCCCCGCGAGAGAGAGAGTGAATCAAGCTAGCGAGCGTATATATAACACCTAACGCGTAACGTTATCTTCCGAAAATTGTATGAAGGCAGGATTCACGAGGATGTGTTCACATTCATCACCTCCATTCGAATACACCTGAAAGGCTTGCCAGATTCTCCAACCCCCCTCCCCCTTTCTCTATCTCTCTCCTAGCTGTCTAAAATATCTCCTATTCATCAGAATTAGTCTTTACTCTTGAAGAATACCGTTGAAAAAGTATACAACGATTTGAAGAATAAAAAAAGGGTGAAGAAAAAAAAGGGAAGGAACCTTTATCCACCGGTGCTCTTTTCATACCACAACTCCCCACATTTATATTCTCACTCTCGGAATTACATAGGTACGTACATTTTTTTCTCTCTCTCCCTCCCTCTCTCTCTCTCTCTCTCTCTCTCTCTCTCTCTCTCTCATCTCCCTTTCCCGCGATGCGATCGCAGCAGCAACAGCGGCAGCGCATTCCCCTTTTTCTATATGTATAAATTGCGTTTGCGGACGAGTGGGTGCTGTCGCCGTCGCCGCCGCCGCCGCAAGGATATATCCCACGTGACAACGGGGAATTGCGACGTAAATATTAAAGATGGCGGGTAAAGTACTTTTTGTCAAGATTAGAGAGCGCCGCGTACGTGTCGAGCGAGAAGCAGAGTTATATAGAGGAGGGAGGGTACAGGAGAGGCTGACGCCGCTGCCGTTGCCGTCGCTACATAAGGCACGAATTATCACGCGTCCCACGACTACGACCAGTCACGTTCCACGATTTTATGATTTTTTTTTTCAAGTTTCTACCTTCTCCATTCCGCTCTTTCTCTCTCTCTCATGTAGGAAGAATGTGGGGGAGTTCAGAATCGATGTGGTTAATCGACTGTTACGCATCTAGTACATATAAGGCTCAATAGTTCGATATAAAAAAGGGAGGGTGCCAACACCCTTTTTCCGTGGCAGAGCTTTTTTTTTTCGTTTGCACGATAACCATTTTAATATTTACGAGGTAAGCTGGCGGACCCTTGGAGTCCAGTGTTTGTCATGGTCATTGGCAGAACTGACTTTGAAAGCTAACTGTTAAGCCATATTGCGTTATTGCGCCAGTTTCAAAAGGTCTCACGTTTGAAAATAGTTATTAATTTTTTTATTCGGAATATGATCGGGCCATTATCGTAAGCAAAAAATTAATATGGAATTATTGCAATTGTAATTGTTAATCGTCAATCATAATATTTTAATTTTTAATTTGGAAAATCAATGAGCGAAACAATTACATTTAAATTATTCATCCTCTAAAATCCATTTGTAGTATTTAAATGAATTAATGAACCCATTAAATGTTGGCTTATTTATTTATTCCGCAGCAAATATTTATAACATATAGATTTATTATAATACGATAATTGTTCAGTAAAATGACTGATAAATATGTACAAAGGAAATAATGGATTTATGCAATCAAATACATAAAATTAATAACAAAAGTATAGCTTCATTACTATTATAAATTAATGAACTTATAGCATTATTTTAACCGCAGAAAAAAAAATCTGTTCTCAAAGTCATATTTTATTCAGCTAAAGCAGTTTTTAATGTGTAGAGCATTCAAGAGCTTCCGTACGCATTTATATGCGTGCACGTACAACTTACATGACCCTATGAACGGAGAACCAGTCACGCTAAAAGCATAAAGTGTGCAATTTTATTCCTTTATAAAATAATCACACTCATATTTGTTTAAGAGAGCTGTTAAATATCGAATAGCCAAACTGTTTAGAGTGATAAAATTTTAATACCATAGAAAACATTGAAATAATAATGTTCGATAGAGATTTTACGAGCTAACTGCTTTATATATCGGAATATCCAGCATTTAGGTATTAAATTAAATATGTCCTTTTAATTAACTAAAATAATTAGAATCTGTTGAATCTTGTCAAACGCCCCTGCATTGGCATAATAAACATACAGCTTAAATCTTTTTAGCTAAATGAAATTTGCGCACATTTATATTTAGATCATAACGTTTTGTACGACATAATTATTTTATTTTCTACGCATCAAGAGGCTTCCGCGCTCACTTCACCTCTTTTCTATACTTTACCTTTTAGATGATAAATCTTAATTAATATTAATTTTTTTGCACGACCACTTTGTTAAGCAATATACAATTATGCATGCACCCATTCACACATCCAAAATTAATTTTAAATACCGTAAAAAATACAGTAGAACCGATTTAATTATTTCAATTATCACACATAAATATTTTAAAGTAATAGATTTTAAAATTTTAAAACATACAGAAACACGCAAATGATTCATATTATACGTAGAATAAATTGAGTCCCGAAAGGCCGCAAACGAAGCTCGTTGCTGTTAGGGATTCCTGTTTTCTACTAAATGCTCATTAAAAGATTCAAAAGCAGAACAGATAATTCAAGGAAAAGTCAGTGTTTGACAACTATTCGACCAAGTAGACGAAAAACTTCTCAGACCGTCTGCTGATCGAGCATCTGAACTGATTTATTTCGAGCATTCATACGCGTAAAGGATACCGGTGCCAATGGACGTGCATTTTTCATTTTTTTTTTATTATTTCTTACATGATGTACGTGAGCAAAGTCGATAAAAAAAATACTTATTCTACAGCAGTCCACTAGGAGTATAAATTCCAAAAAACTTGTAAGTATATTCTTAGACACATTCATTTTAGGTAACTTGCCCTGTACCCACAGCAAGTTAACTTACTATATGATATGAAAATTGCTACATGTACTACGTTTTATTCAAAAGTGGAATGATTTTTTAGGGCAATCTTTCTAGTTTCGAGCCAAGTACTACTGTTCGACTGAGGGTCACAGCAAATAATGGCAATATAATTGTATGTTGATGAAATGTTTGTTTACGAGAAGGGAGAGGAAAAGTATTTACAAATTCCAAAAGCAAAGGTAAATTTATGCACGTAAACTAAAGTCCAATCCACAAATCTTGTAAAAAAAAAAGAGAGACAGAAGCATTGTATATAAACATTAGTCATGTCACGCCTACGCAAATAAATTCAGTGATACGAATATTACTCCGGTCAAACATCGACTGTGCACTTATCATATGTATTCCCAGGATGCGCTGCTGCACCCACCTGAACCACTCTCGATAACAGAAAATGTTATAAACACATCAAGAGCAAATAAACCAGCCTTATCTCCCCACTCTCTTTCTCTCCCTCTCTTTCCTTCTCTCTCTCTCTCTCTCTCTCTCTCTCTCTCTCTCTCTCTCCCCCCCAACATATATCCTACGCTCTATTTCGGAAAATCGAAAAATTATCGGAATATCCTTGCATATCCATATATAGCGCTCGTATAAGAATCTTATGGATAGCAGAAGGCTAACTCTTGCCGGAGGCGCATCGAATTATTTAGCGGAGGGCAGGGTAACCCGTCGGGTTGAATTGGCCCCCCGCCCTCTTGAATCCCCTGAAATGCAACTCTCGGTCTTGTCCTTGAGATGGAGCGAGAGGGAGCGAGAGAAAGAGAGGAAGAGAGGAAGAGAGGAGAGAGACAGAGAGATACAGATAGAGGGCGAGCTGTGAGAGAGAGAGAGAGAGAGAGAGAGAGAGAGAGAGGGCGAAGGGACGAGAAACCTATTACCACTTTACGCGCCCTGGCTCGTACGTCATACTCTTGGATTTCCATAAGCGAGGACCGCCGCCGCTGCCGCCTGTAGTTGTTCAGCCGAGATGCAAATAGCTACGTAAATGCAAATGTGCAAATGTGCGCCGCGGCGTTGCTGCTGGTGGTGGTGGTAGTGATGGCGATGGGTCGCGGGCGCGCACACGGGGAAAACCCACTCGTCCGTACACTCTCTGCAGCCGCGTATATACACATACATATCTATATATGTATACATACATGTAGACAAGCAGACGTATATACCTACATATGCATGTTGATACGTACGTATATACGTATACATTTATATATACCTATATATATTATGTATATACATATATGGGGAAGGTGGCGTTATGGATCGGCTCGATTAAGTCGCGCTTCATACGTTGCAGCGCCGAGTCGTCACGCGCTTCCTCGAACTTCATAATAACAACCGTGGCGTTGCGCAGCATGGCTACCTCTCTGTTTCTCTCTTTACCTTTCTCTCTCTCTCTTTCTCTCTCTCTCTCTCTCTCTCTCTCTCCGTTTCTCTCTGCCTTGCTACCTCCCTCTCTTTCACCCAAGTAATGAGAATTTACATGTGAAACAAGGCTAATCCTTAATTTATTGTTACGTTGCGTTGCTGAGAATCTCCATCCCTCCCCCCCTCTCTCTCTCTCTCTCTCTCTCTCTCTCTCTTTCTCTAGCGACTTTGCATCTGTTCGCGACCACCTTATTGATAATTATTCCTGACACTCTGTGCGGCTCGTTAAAAGGTGTAACGAGGCCGTGATGTCTCTCTTTGTGGGGGTGTGGGGGGCAATAACGACCGGAACTCGCCCTTAATTTTAGCACAATTTATTCAGAGGAAAGGAGATTCCGAGTTCGAATAATGAAAATTTATAAAAAGAATTTCACAACAGTAATGAATTGCGGTCAATAATTATTTATGCTATACATAGCAAAATCTATTTTTTAAAAAAGCTAATCGATGAACTTTGAGTGTACTTATTACCTAATCTATAAAAAGACTGTACAAAATTCGATATTTTTAATCTCATTACGTCAATAATTACAGATTAAGAAAACGATTGAGGACCGACTGAAATTAGTGCAGTGTTAATTAATTACAAACCTCATTCTAAATGTACGCGTTCTATTTTATTAATGACTATCACAGTTATGCCATGTATAATATTTCCAATAATTATTTCCAATTATTATCTCAAAACAAAGTGGACGGAAACATTAATTAAGTTTACATGAAGAGAGATGTTTTATCAAATAGTCCAATACTTTTTAATTTAATCTTCTACATTTAGGAATATATAATATACTTGTTGCCTTTATTTTGTTAAACTTTATTTTCATAATATGACAAAGATAATTAAAAGAATTCAACTCAGCTCAGTCTGAAGAGGGAGGTAAAAGAAACTCGCATCGTAAATTGAATAAACCATTTAAAATTTAATATGTATATATAAAAAAGGTTTCCTGCATTCTTTGTAGGTATAATATATGTATAGAAAAAATAATTATTAAAACTTCTTTTCTAAATTATAAAAATTACAATCCTGAAATCGGAAAATTTCGTAGATGTCTTAAGCAATTACAGTCTGCGATTGCGTCATAATTCCAGTATTGTAATATTTTTCATAAGTATAGGACTATTTTCTATAACATTTCCCTCCGTGTACTTATCTTTAAAAGTATGATAGTAATCTTTTCTGCAGTACTTATGCATCGAATTCCAGTTGACGAAGTATTTTCCTCGGGCAGATCATTTCCAACAGAGATTCTTACCATCGAGAAAATTTTCAGAAATCACTCATTCGAAAGTTTCTTTATCTGGAGCAAATATAATTGACATCGCGCAATTTCCGAATATTAATTAAGCTTGTTTAATCAAAATGATTGCCGCCCGAGACTAGTGCTCGAGGCGCAAACATCCGAGGAAAATTTTATTGATTGCAGTTTAAAATTTCGTTGCATATGATAAAGGCGACTCATTTACCCTGAAAGTTTAAAGTGGAAGTCTTGAAAGCAGAAACTCGAGCCTCGGGGCGGCTCCAGAAAATAGCTCATTAAAGGGAATAGGTCGGCGATGGTATGGAGCGTCATCATCATCGCCGAAGACGATAGCAGAAGAGCAAGAGATATTAAGTTGAGTATGAAAATGCTAACACAATATCTAATACTCTACATGCATTCCTGCCTAATCAGTGTCATGTACACATTTTTTATGCTCCCTTGGTTCGTTTTTTCTTTTTCTAATTTCCATATGCATTTCAACAGATTAGGATGGCAAGTACGTGTGATTTATAAAAAAAGAAAAACATTGTATTCTCTATTTTTCTTATCTTATATTGATGATATAATCATAGCTCAAAATAAATTTCAACAATTTAATTAACTAATAAATTAAAATCTGTCGCTTGTAACCCCGAAATTTAAAAAAAAAGTTACATCTTTAAAAATAATAAATAACAGAAAATCTGAAATAAACACATAATCCATGCGTATAATATGATTTTCATATCATCAAAATAATTGAACGAAAGAGCCCTCTCAAAGCTCCAAAAAGCTTGAGATGTAGGGCTGAAAAAATTCCAAAATAAACCCCGGGCATTTTTGTAATCAAGGAAGGCATATAGATTCGCACCATTATTTACAGAGCGCAACGATTTACTATCTATAATATAACGGAATAGAAAATATGATTATACAGAAATAAATAGATGTAAATGTAAAATAATTATGTTGTATATGTAGATATCTGGTTTTTGCGTGAACCACAACAACTTTATCCGAAAGAAAATCTCAAACCTAAAGGCTGCAACACAAGGTGCGTATACTTTTCGAAAAACAGCCCAACATAGTCGCGCTTTACTAAAGGCACAAAGATTTCACAAAACAAAAGCCCCTTTGTTGTCCGATAGCACGCGGCGGTTCTCTCACTCTCCCGCATTACACTGTTTCAGTCTCGCGCGCTTGTGCAGGGAGGGACCCGACATTTCGCCCTCTGACTCTGTCGCCTCGTTGCTCGCGCGCCTTCATCGCTTTCTTCCCTGTCTCTCTCACACACACGCACACGCACACAGTTCACGCGTTGTCCGCGATCGTATTTGTAAGGGCTTCCTCCTCTAAATCTGCAATGAGAGAGAGAGAGAGAGAGAGAGAGAGGAGAGAGAGGGACAGCGGTGCCGAGCTAAATTGAAGGGACTTAGCTCGCGCGAAGCGACACGCATACGCGTATATACACAGCAGCAGGTATAATCTCATAACGCTGCGTATACTCGTGTCTCTGTCTATGTGTGTATGTGGGTACGTATGGCGCGAGCGCGACGCGAATTACAACGTTAAGCGGATAATGCGATTCGCCGGGGGTTGGGGGAGGGACGATTATTATGGACGTGGACGCGCGAGCGCACGCGTCCGTCGACTGTGATTATTGGCGCTGACGTGCGGTTGGAGGGGAGGAGGAGGCAAAAAAAAAATAGAAATGTCTCGAATTGCCGCGTTGGGGGAGAGCTGATGGTGTACATCGTATAAGTTGCGAAGAGCTAATTCGTGGTGATTATACCGAGATGTGGCAGAAACTCTGCTGGACAATATTTATTGCTTTATTCTGTTCGTTAATAACCGGGTCTTTTTCAGACTAGAGAAAAATTATTCATGAATTAATTCGCTCCTTGAGTTGCGATGAAAATTATTTCGGTCACTAGTCCGACTACTCGGAGCGTATATTACCCAATTGAGTGAACGTGTGAGTTACATTATGCCGTGAAATCTAAAATATTAAATTATGATTTCTTCTTGTTGGTCAGGTAATGACTTTCATTTCTGAAGCCAATAAAATTATGTAAAATGAAACCAATTATTCTACGTTCTTTTGCTGTTGATAATTCAAAACTTTTACTATTTACTGTATGACCAAATATGTTTTTCTTCACTTATATTTCACTTAACTTCTTTATATAAGAATTTTTACCTGCGGCTCTGAATCTTTTATAAGTAGAATATTAAAATTACGTTGACAAAAAGGGCTGAATGTTCTTCTGCAAAACGAAGATTCAGGACATAAATCTCGCATGACAGGGAATCCTGTAAATGTTAAGCAACAGAAACGCAGTAGTCTACACGAAAGCCCTAGAGGCTTGTTTCAGCTCCCTTTTTAACATATACGATGCTCCCAACAACGAGAAGCCCTTATGAATTATCATTTTAATCGCTATACTGTCTAATACATTTGTTATACTACTGCATATTTTGAATTCTCTTGTTTTGAAGAGGAATAGATTACAAAATTACTTCAATTAAATGTCAATAACTATACACCAATGAAAATTAAAATTAAAAGTGCCATCATCCTCGTCCATCGGAGGATCGATGCAATATTTTTATGCAGAACTCGATTCGTCAGGATTTGGATTAGGAGAAAGTTACACCACCGTTGAGTTTGTACGTGGAAAATTTCAAGCGGGCATTGGAATTGTACGTTTCGCTTGGGCGTTGATCTCAAGGGACATCGAACAGCAGGCAAAGCTGGTTGTTCTTCTTATTCTCCATTCAAAGAAGGGGATCTGGGACTGGCTCCCGATTCTATGGATGAGCCCTGCGATACGACAACGCCTAGTCAACTATTAAACAGACCTCAAGAATCCAAAAGTTTCTACAGTAGGGTGAATACATTTTCTTTTCTTGGGCAATCGTGTCTTTCATTGGTCCTTAGTTACTACTTCTTTGTTGTCAAGTTCAAAAAAGCACGTAGTACAAAGAGAATGTTAGTTACTATTACTCTTCAATGTATATATAAAAGTACTATTAACATTAACACAAATTTTTAGAAGTTCTTTGTAGCTTTATCGAAGCCAAGATCAGTATACAAAGCTGCGAGTTATAACATATATTTTATTATATCATGACTTGATGCGACATACTTTTTAGCTCAAAGCTTTAAAGGGGTTTTTGCAAAAGATAAAAAATATAACGACCCCTCGATGAGAAAAACACGTTCTAGCTTCTAGCTTATAAATATTTTTAGAAAAGATAAGAACAGCAAATATGTTTTAATGCTATTGTGTTCATTTAGTTCTCTTATTTTACAATGACGGTATGAATGCAATAGGCATAAGTGAGAGTATGAGCGGGTATTGTACCGAAGGTTGGCTGATGTTATGCAGCAACTGCATTAAAAATATGAACTCGTAAGCTGCTTAAAAGTTGTTTCATTTAAGTCTTTATACTCACCATAACTGTTTTCACCTTCGTAATTATTACATCAATGCCAAACACATGGGGAAGTTTTCCGAAGCAAAAGAATAAAATGCAAAGAAGATTGTAAAACTTTTCCTTTTTTTTTTCGCGTATAAATTAAAAAACCATATTTCTTCGCATAGCGACCATATATATGTATAAAATCCGTGAACAAACAACTCGACAATCTCATAGAATCGCATGACACGCATTTCCCCACGAAATCCAGCGACAATTTAGTACAACGATTGTCCGTCAACTTTTATGCATACTCTGGCAACATAAATAAAACGCAGCGAAAATCCGTCCAAAGGATTAAAAGCTCCGCTGTGTAAACGCTTACACAAGTTGTCTTTCCCATAGAATCGCCGCAGAACATCGTTTTATGATTTTCGCTTAACAATAGCCCAGCGAGGGTAAAGAAAGACGAGTGACTAATCCACGCGCAGCAACAGCAGCTCAACGCAATAAAAAAAAATAGAAAGAACGTCGACAGCTCCTCGGGACAAAGCCTTTTTTAATGCTTGCAAAGAAAATTAAGGCACTAGGACCAGGGAGTCTAAAACAATACGCAGCAACGAGAAGCGACGACAAACGCAGAGAAGAGAGAGAGCGAGGATGGGAGAGATGTAAGAAAAAGGAGTAAAGC
>UELV01067698.1:0-12167 GCA_900490015.1 Megastigmus stigmatizans
TCTCTCTCTCTCTCTCTCTCTCTCTGCCGACTCGTTCTCTCTCTATCGCGTGTGTTTTCGCGTGCACACGCGTTTTTCACCTGTCGGAGTTTTAGGCGGTGTGTGTATATATAAGAGTGTGCGCGCGCGGCTTGTCTGTATACGCGTGATGCGTGTTTGTATATGTGTGGACGAGCGTGGCGCATTCGTGTGTGGGTGCGGATGGTGAAGGAGAGTTCTTTTTGTGCACGGGAGGACACACGGGCTCAGTTTCAGTCTTATTGCCGAGACGCTGGTCAGATAGATTGTCAAGTATGGACAGTCTGTGAGAGGTGCAGTGGTACTTAGTGTGATGCTTTGGGATGTTTTTCAGTTGCAGTTGTTTTGGAGTGCGATGAGCCTTGTAGTTAGGGTGGTAACAGATGCATTGCTGAAGATGCAATGAACTCAAAGGATGTTTTGTTTTGGTTTGTGAGAATGTAGTACATTTTCAGTTATGTCTCATAGTTTTTGCATATCGCTTATGTGCTTTCTTTTCTTTTAGAAGTGCTTGTTTGGTTAGGATCTTCATACATGCTCATGAAATTCGTGTCTTTTTTAATGAAGATTTCAGTTACTGATTTGTTTTAAGATTGTATTTAATAAACATTTTTATAATAACTTTACTTTAAATATATTGTAGAATATAGAATGCATAGACTTTAAAAAACACTAGCAGGGATAGATTGTGCCATTCATTTTAGAGATATTGTAAGGGATTGTTTGAATATTTCTTCTTATTTTACAAGATATTAGTGAATCTATAAATATTGTGATATTTGTGTAATCAAGATAAGAGCATAGTGTTTTGATTATCAATACTTTTATTTTCTAGAGGGTAGTAGATAATCTTTGAATGCATCCAGTATCCATATGTAAACATTACCTAAATATTTTTTTTGTTACATAAATTTCTCTTTGAATTCTTTTTCCCCTCATTTTCTTCTCCGATAAATGATTTTTTTACATTTGCCACATTTGACAAATTTTACAATTGTAATTATAGATTACTTGATTCATATTGATATTTTTTATAGCTATAAAAGAAATATAGATTCGTAATTTAGAAATGGTTTTTTAACATGATATAAAGAATATATCCTTTGGATAATTTGTTATCTGGTTATGGATTTGTTTGTTTTATTTATCTAAGATTAGCACATGTCCAATAGCGTAAATAGTATACATTTATATGTAAAAATTTGTATTATACTAATTTCTTAATCTTCTAGTGTAAATTTTAAAATTGGATATTTCTTTCACCTTTTAAAATAGTTATTTGATTAGCTTGTAAGAATGTATAATTTAGAATCTGTTATATTATAATCTATTATAACGACACAAAATAAGTGGTGCTGTGTGAATGTCAGATTGAATGTTTGAAATATATTTTAATTTTGATTTAATGAGTGCATTGAAATACATAATTTTAAAGTTCTACCGTATCTAGTAAATTTCTGCCGCATAAACATAAAACATATTGATCATATGTAGCAAATTAAAAATGATGCATGTGATTCATTAAATATATAAATTTAAAATAAATGTTTTGTAATAAATTTTTACTTTTCGTAGAAACATTCAAAGCATTCATAAAATTTAACTATAAATAAGATTTTTATTAAAATTAGTTTCTGAGTGAAATTAAAATATTTTAATTATTTTTACAGAAAAAAAGGTTACTAAACACACAACACTGGAGGGGTTTGGGGTTCTTAGCTGCAAACTTTAAAACGGGCACCTTGCTGTGCAGAGATTTCACTGATACCCTGAGACGTCCCAGACTACCCGGGTAGTTATGTGATTAATTGTTGGTAAGCTATATATTTTATATATATAGTTAAATATTTTACATATCTTTTAAAAGAGATTTTTTAAATTAAATATATTCATTGTGAAATATACATTGTTGATATTCTTAAAACTATCGTATATGTTGAAATTATTAAAATTGTATCATATTTGTTTTACATGAATTATAAATTTCAATGTTTTACATCTTTATTTTAGAAATGGCGGCTGATAGTGATGGTGATCTAATTGAAACAGTTGTAACTTGTGAGGGTGATATAGGTGACCCTGAATTTCCACACAAGTTTAAAGTAATTGTAGATCGACTGAAGTCCCTTGTCTGTAAAGGTAAACCTTAGCTTTCAAAAAAAATTAAGCTAACAAGAATTTTAAGTATTTAAATTTTAAAAATAAATACTATTTTTCATAGATAAGGGACAAGATCTGAGGGTAAACAAAGTAGAACCATGGAATTCTGTAAGAGTGACGTTTTCAATTCCCAAAGAGGCTGCATTAAGGCTACGAGAGCTTGCAGCCCAGGGTTCTACAACTCTCACACAGCTTGGCATACTTTCAGTCCAAGTAGAAGGAGATCAGGTAAGTTTTTATCAGCTAATGAAATATAATAAAGTTTAAGAAAAAAGTAATTGTTTTATTATTTTAATTAAAATTATCAGTTATGAATTAACTATTTAACTTCCATAAAAATTATGAATTAACTTATAGAAATTTTTTAAAGTTTTATAATGATGCATTGTTATATTTTTAAAGATTTATTTTTTACCCTTAGTATTTAATATTTAATTTAAGCTAATTAATTTTAATGTTAACAGGTGATATCATTGAGGATAGCTGGACGATTTGGAGGGGAAGCGCAAGAGATAGTTTTGCATTCAGGGCCATCACAAGAGAGTGGAAACAAATCTCAAAGTGATCCTACTAACAATGCAGCTAGTATAGACAGCAATGTTAATCCTGTGCCTGGTCCTAGTAATACCTCTAGTATCTCTTCAGCTTTGCGAAATGTTGCTCAAATCATTGCTGCTGGTAATTATTTAATGAATCTTGCCAAATGTTAGAATAACAGCCATTAGATAACAAAAAATATAAAAAAAATTTCGGATTTATAAAGTTTATTAGAGAATGAGGATAAATAACAAAAAATAAATTAAATAGAAATTATTATGAAATATTTTTTTTATATATTTTATAAATCACATTTTATAAATCATCGTCAACAAGATTAATCATTTAGTCACTGCACTTTAAAATATCATTTAGGAGTCACTAGATAAAAAGTAACTAGCGCTCTTTTTCAGGTCCATCTTCGGAGAAATCACCACAATTTCGCTCGCCAAATGTGGTTGCCCCCACAGACTGTGATCCAATCCCACCATTTCTTACAAAAAGCGCGCAGCCGTCTGTCGCGGGTGTCAGTAGCGTGGTCGGTAGTATCGCTAGTGGAGCTCAGCAAGTCGCGAGCTCTAGTGGCGCTTCACCGAGAACAAGCTATAATGGGCCCTTTCCCTTCGCCAGTATGACCCACGCAGCTCAAGCAATACATAGTCGTGAGGCGTCTCAAGCCCAGGCGGGCGGAATTAAGAGTGCAGTGCAATTCAAACATCACACCCAACCACCTCCTCCCTATCCTGCTCAAGATGGTATGGCAACAGTCACCGCGCCACAGGCCGTACACGTAGCACCACAGCCGGTACGCACTTTTCCTGGCTTCTTTATGAATTCAGATTTTATTTCAGTGTAATGATAGAGTGAAAAGAATTTCGGCTTCTTAGGTTTTTTTTTAAATTTAAATCCTCAGTCGAAAATTTTCGTACTTTTCTAATAATGAAAATCTCGTACTATTATTAATAATGAAGAGTAAATATTATAGAAGTAAATAATGCAGTATATTTTTTACATTTTACTTTTCTTTTTTAATTTATGTAGCAAATTTACTATATCAACAATTTTTGTTTTACAGGTGACAGTGGTCGGTCCAAGTCAGTACAAATCGCCCAATGTTATGGCCTCTAGTCCATCACCGACCGGTAGTAGCGTCCTACCTTCGAATCCGGTGATAGCTGGCGCTCCCAGCAGCAGTGGTAACCAAGTCGCCCTTTCCAGTCCTCTTCTCGTAAATCTTCTTCAAAATGACGGTACGAGCACGAGTACCTCTGCAGCCGTCCACGTCAGTAACCAGCAGCAGAAAATGCTACCCCCAGCAGTTGTCGATGGCTCGAATAGTATGACAAATCGTATGCGACCCCAAAAGAAACCAACGGTTAGGAGGAAAGATCTCGTGTTGTCACCAAATGTGTCACCCCCAAGCCTCGAGTCCTTGAGGGCCGAGGATCTTATAGTGTCAACGGCGGTTATTGCGGATCTCGGTCATGGGCCTTCGGCCTTTGCCACAGTTAATGCAACTCAATCGTCAGCAATGCCTCAGCAGCAACAGCAGCTCTTGCAAGGTCAGCACCAACAGCAACTATTGCAGCAACAACAGCCACAGCAGCAGCAAACGATAGTCCCATCGGCGATGCACACACAAGTACAAATACAACAAAAGTTCCCTGTGAGACCAGAATTAACTTACAGGCCAGCTGCCGTTGGAGCCACGCAACAGCAGATGCAAAGTCAGCTGGCCGGAAGGTTTACCGTCAATGGTCAACAGGTAAATCCTTAGCAATTTATATATTATTTTTTACGTCTTTTAATTGCATTCATTTGATACAGTATATTTTATTACTTAATCTGTAAAATGACCATGATGATGAAGAGTTATTAAAAAATTGAACATAATCACTTTTTAATATTTCTATTTTCGTGTACATAATATAGTCGAGAACAACTTTACAACAAAGGCAGCAATTGCTTTTACAACAGCAGCAGCAGTCACAGATTAGTCAACAAGGTTTGGCTGCTCAACAACAGTTGATGCCTCCACAGCAAACCCAACCACAAATTGCTGGATCACAGGTGATGCAGTCTAGTCCAGTCGGTACTGGTCAGCTTTTACATCAACAACAGCAAATGCTGCAACACACGTCTGTAGGAGTTAATGTAAATCAGCAACGGTTGACTTACATGACTGCGCAACAGAGTCGTGTATGTACCTATTTCAGATAAAAAAATTCATTTATAACAACTTGAAAAAAACTCGAGTGAACTTTTTATTCTTTTTAGACCATGCAATCTGTGGGCAATCCACCACGGCAGCAAACGCCTCCGCCGTACCCCCGGCAACAGCCGCAACAGCCTCAACTCCAACAACAGCAACCAGCTACTCAACAATCGCATCTAGGACAGCATCCACAGCAACCACAGCTAAATCAAGGCATGAACGTGCAACAGCAGCTCCATCACAATCAATTAAAAAATATGAACGTAAATACGAGCGCGACGAGCGACTTTCGTTATGGTCAAAGTCAGAACATACTGAGTAGAAATTATCAAGGAACGGTGTCGAGCGTCGGCGGCGAGCCGAACGGAACCACGTGGGGTGCTCAGAGCGCTTCTGTTCCGCAGGGTGCTCAAGCAAAGACGGCTCAACGCACACTGATTGCAGCAACAGCTTCTACGAGTCAATCAGCTCCCGGTGCCTTCTCGCAGAGCAGCAATAGCTTGCCTTTGGTGAGATTCGATTCATCGATAATTACATCATTCGGACTTTATTTTTAAATACATAGATGTTGGTGGCTGAAATTAATTTTTTTTGGTAACATGATATTGTATTCTATTGAGAAAATATTTTTACTTATATTTTATTATGTAATTTTTTAACGATTATTGAAAAGTAATAGTTTTTAAAGTTGATGATTGATTATAAATTAAATGATTTGTAGAGCATGCCCTAGTTATCAATAAGTTCTTTGTTTATAAAAAAAAGTGCAGCATTTATATATTACGTTTATCAAACATAAGCAATTATTTTCTTTACTGGTGTTTGAAATCTTACGAATACAGTATCATGCCTCGAAAAATCCAATTGGTAAATATACATTTTTCATGCCACTAATGTCACGGGAGTGTAGGGAGTAAAGTAGACAGAAAGAAAGAAAAAGAGAGAAATTGAAAAATAGAGTATGAGCGAGAGAGATAGCAGTCAATGCACTGTAGAGGTGCCGTGCGTGCTGAACAAATATACGCAATAGCAACACTACATTTATGTGTGCAGTATGAGAGAAGAGGGGTGCGTGGTGATCGAGTGCGCATCACGAGTGCGGTGAGAATATCCCTTCCACAGTGAAGCCGTCGGTGGTTTCACGAAAACTCTGATACGAGGCGCTACAGTCTAATTCCGATGTTTTTACATGAGAGAGAAACGTATACAGAAAATAAGATATTATGTAGAATGGTAGAAAATACAACTTTTGGATGGTTTTAACTTTTTTTTAAATTTTTTAAGCTTTGAAAAACGATTCTTTTTAACTTGTTATTTTCTAAGAATATTTTCTTATAATGTTATCTAATAATGAATTATATGAAATTAAAAACGGATGATATCAGATAAATAGTATCAATTTTTTACTGCATGTAGGTATTTTGTCAGAGCTAAAGATAAATCAATTTTTGAAATAAATATCATGTATATGTATAATGATTCGTGAAAATCAGTTATCATATCAATTTTAAAAAAAAATCAACAAATCAATAATCAATATTATAATTTATTAATTCTTTAACTTTTCTTTTTCTCCATAGGGCCACGCAACGAACCATGTGAATGCACTCCCAACGGTACCAACGCCAGCCACTGTTACCTCTGAACAAAGTCAGAACAACAATACCGAATCGTCTAATGTTGAAGAGGAAACACCGGAACCTGAATACACGTCATCGGGTAAACCTAGGCAGTATCTTATAAATCCACTGACGGGTTTGCTTGAACCGATGCCCAGTGATACCTCGGATTCAGAACCTGAGTCCGCCCTCGAAACGCAAGATGACTTTTTCTCATTTCCCTCGCCGTCCAACGATCGTTCCAACTCCATATTCTCAGACGATGACGCGGACAGTAACTTTTCAAGGAGGAACGATACAACAACTAATACCGATCAGTCCGATTCAGAAACGACTGCCAAGTCAACTGCTAGTGAAGGAAGCCTCAAGCATAATAGATTGAAGACGAGCAGGGATTCGCACAGTCCGATGCCCACGGAGAAAATCAAACTCAGGTAAGGGTAATAGTTTTGTTGCAATAATTTACTTTATAAATATACAACATTCAATCTATCTTAATTGTAATGTAGTAATACCTTAATTTAATTCAGACTTGTTTTTATTTTATTTTATAAATTAATAATATCATCGAATGATAAAAGGATATTAAGTAAACGATGTTTATTACAGACTGAAGCTGGAAAAATCGGAACCAGTAACGCCAGCATATAAAGTTGACGTGTCATTCGTAAACACTCCACCGGCGCGAAAAGCTGACAAGTCGATGAATAAGTCAGTCTTTTCGAGTAGCAGTAGTGGCAACCTTCCTAATGTTAGTATCGCCTCCAGTGGCGCCGGTAGCGGTGGTATCACTTCGTCCGCAAGCTCTGGTGCAATGGGAACAATGTCTATAGCAACGGCAGCAGGAGGAGGTGCGACTGCAGGAGTCGGTATTAGTAGTAGTGGATCGGCCTCGAGCGAGGAACCACGAGTACCACCGCTGCACATATCTCTACGCGGTCGGAACGCCTCGGTCGTGCAGATCGGTAAAAAGGAAAAAAAGTTGCTAAAGGACTCTGAGCTCGATTCGGCGAGTATAAAACGTCGAGGAAAGTTTAAGAAGATGAAAGAGACTACCGATGGCAACAAGCTGTTACAAAAGAAGTCTCTAAATATGATTATAGGTAAACTTTAAAAAATAGAAAATAGCTTTGGATCTACAAAAAAGTTTTTATTAAAATTCAATGTTGTAGTATCACTCTCTTAAGATTAGTCACGTGATTTGTGTGAAAAGGAACTGAAATTGAGATTGGTCCAATCACATACTTAAATATTCTTTTTTTATAATTTTGTGAATTATATTTTTTAAATTTTGTAAAAGTAAACATATGTCAATTATTTCAAAATTAGACACGTTTAAGTTATTGAAAGGAATGATCGACATTAAATTTCTTGTCTATATATTTTAGGTACTTCGTCCGCCTCAAAATTGCCTTTGTCGAACTCCGCCATGGTGAATAGCGCTAACGCCCTGGCGAAGATGAACAATACGCTTCAAACCGTTGTGACCAAGACCAATGCCTTAAAACAAGAGAGCAGTAGCAGTAGCGGTAGCAGCAGTGGTGGTAGTGGCAACGCGTCGCCAATGGAAATGACCCCGCGATTGCAGCAGCAGATTTCGATGACTAAACAACAGCAGCAGATTTCGATGACGAAACAACAGCAGCAACAACAGCAACAGCAACAGTCGAGCTCGACGACATCGTCAACGAGCAAAGTCACTACTGGCGACGTCGACGATATACCCCTCAACAGTAGAATACCCTCGCCTCTCAAGCACAAATCTTCCATTGTAAATCAGCAGACGGTACAAAATGCCCAGCAACAGGCCCTCGGAAAGGGCCACACTGAGACCGATGTGCCCAATCACATGAGCGAACATAAGATTGGTGGAGGTAAGAAATCTATATCATTTCCTTTTCTTTCATGTTCTACCATACGGTTATAATTTGACTTATCAACCTAAAGAAATTTCACTATATTTTTTTTCCTTTTTTTTCTTAGAAATGTTTATTGTTGAAGTACCAGTGTAAAGTATGCTTTGTGTATGCTCCCTGCTACCCGATAAATGATATATGTGAGTGTAAGGAGAGCATCGATATGTCTCTCTGTTTCTTTCATATGTCGCGTCGGTTTCTCTATCCAGTTTTTGGTCGAAGCGGAAGCGACGCGTAGCCAGTCAGCAGTGAGATCTCGTTGTAAACGCCTCGCATGCTATCCGTGATCTCTTAAGATTAAATTACGAATACTTACCTGTTGATCATTAATAAATCTATTAAACAATCATTCAAACATTCACTCACACTCAATTATTCTCCCGATCATCCATTCGATTCAACCCCTTTAACATTTATTTTGGAAGGTAATAGCATAACAATAATTGTAAATTAAAATATTACTTGATTAAATGACGCAATGTATGATTTTTCCAAACAATTTATTATTACTTATAAAGCTTAATAAATATCATTTAAATTTAAATAACACAAAAATTGAATGCCAGGTAAAACAAAAAGAAGAGACTCAAAGAAAAAGTCGGAGTCAGGGGATGGTCTACAACGAGAACAGAGCTTGTTATCGGGTGGGCGAATATTGGACAACCAGACCAAGTGGCGCTATAAGGGCGGTGACGTGTCCGCGACAGTCGTTGGACAGACGTTGAAAAAGACGACTACGGCGGTGCCAGTGACGACGGTGGAGACCTCGACGACAGGATCCGGAAATGACCTCAATACGACGAAAAGGGTAGGGGAAATTAGGCGGACGAGTGACGGAGACATTGGCGGTACTAGGTCCGTCACTGGGAAGAACGTTGCCGCCCTCAACACTAGGCAACCCGAGCCTAACGGTGTAAGAAAAGATCTGGTAAATCAGGAGAAAAGGAGGAGGCTAAGCTCAGTGGACGATAAGGATTTACATATACCAGGTAAATATTTTGATTAATATTTGATTATTGTATAGTTACAAGTTTTTGAGGAATCATAGAATCAGAAGTCAATAAAAGGATTTTTGTAAAAACCTATTTTTTATTGTTATTCAGTAGAATCTCAAAGTATAGAAGCGATGCAACTAGTGGGACAGAAGCCGGCGACGGATGCCAGCTCGCAACAAAAGACGACTTTGTCCACGCAGTCAGTAGGGGTTAAAATCAACTCGAACATGCCCTTCGACAATGACAATAGCAGTAGCAACAGTCCCGTACCACCAAAGAATATGAGCTTATCGTCCCAAGTTGTTAGCCCGAGTCTGGACAGCAAAATGACGACCGCACTCATGGAAAATCCAGCTTTACCATCGAAAGCTAATCCCGTGCTTACAACGTCCACGACAGCCACTACGACAGCACCCACGACTCCAACGAGGTCGACGCTGGCAACCAAGCAGTCTAAAACCGATGTGGAGGTCAGCAAAGTCGTTGCCGCAAAAACGCAGAGTGTCAGTCAAAAGTTGAAAAACCACGCGCTCACGACGAAAAACGATGTTAATAGGCTCGCTTCTGCCGCACTCCAAGCGAAGAAGCTCGCACAGAATCATCATGTACTCGCGAAACAAATTAACATCGTGCCGGAGAAAATCGAGACCGTACAGCGAGTGAGTCTGCTCAAGAGTAATCCCACGATAGAGAAGCTTAGTGAACAGACGAGCAAGCAGGAACCGACTGCGATTACGGTAGAGCAGTTGACTACCAGTAAGCCGGTCCTGCCTATCGGCGAGATTAACGTCACCGAGGCTAAGGTTAAGCAGAAGCTCCTGGAAAACACGACCCCGAGCAATCCCATTGGCCTCAGTAATATCATCGACGTCAGTTCCAACAATCCCAGCATTGGTGGCAACGGTGGCAACAACAATAACAACAACAATAATAATAACAACGCTGGCGGCGAAGACAGTGGAATCGAGTCGATGGACGCACTGTCTGAGAAGTCGCCGAATCAAGGCGAATCGCCGCTACATAGGCCGGCTGCCACCCAGGAATCCGTCACGACAACTTCCTCGTCCAAGAGTAGCATACAACAGCAGGAGGAACCGGCCCCGCCTCCGCAGCAACAAACCATCAATAAGAACAACGTGCCTTCCTCAACAGTTAGTAACAGTAGTAGTGATATGTGTTCAAATTCGCGGAGTGCCGAGAGCAAGAGTAGTAGCTACGAGAATCACTTGGACGACGAAGTAGTGCAGAAAGAGGTGGTAGCGGTAGAGCCTCCCACGCCTGAATTGAAAAAGGAAAAGCTCGAATCGACGGAGATAGAGCAGGAGCAGGAGGAGGAAAAGGAAAAGAAACCGCCACCACATAATCCTTTGGTGTCGGCAGCGCCTACGACGACAGTGGTAGTGCCCGAAACTAAAGACGACGATGACGAATCAAAGTGCGCGACGGACTCAAAAAATTCATCGTCGTCGTCTCCACCTCCCGCAGAGGTGAGCGTCAATACAGAAGTGAAAACTGAGTCTGACAGTAGCAGTCAGTGCGACAAGGACAGGGGTAGTGGTGATGGTAGTGATAGTGGTGGTGTCGTCAATGCCGAGGCGTTGAGCGTCGATACGACGATTATGGACGTTAAAGTTGAAAACGCCAACACTGAGGCAGACGAGAAAAAGCCGTTGATTGAGAGTAGTGACTGTTTAAATAGGTTAGATGAACAGAATATTAACAATAATAGTAATAATAATGGTGTGCCTGTAATCCCAAATCACATCGAGTGTAGTACGCAAAAGATCGAAAAGTCTGAGACCAGCGACCACCCCGATGTGAGTAGCGGTGGCGGTGATTCTACTGTTCCGAAGCTCGAGCGCAAGCCTTCAGTCGAACCCAAAGTCGAGGTTAAAGAGGAGGAGCCGAAAATTGACGATACAAGGCAACTGCAGCAGCATCAGCAGCAACAACAACAGCAGCCACAGCCACAGCAGCAGCAACAACAACAACAACCACAGCAGCAGGAGCAGCAGTCACCGCAGCAACAACAACAACAACTACAACCAGCAATCAAGGAGGAGGAGTCGTCGTCCCCCATGTCCGAGTTAGTATCTCTAGATCAAAGCCAAAAATCTAATGTACAAAGCCATCAGCAACCGATTCGAGAGTCTTCGGTGAACCTGCAGAAAGTCGCAGACGACCTCGTAAAGAAAATGGTGACCGACAGCACCTGCGATTTGAACGTCCAATCACCTTTGGCTGGTGACGATCCCCAACCCATTCGCATCACTCCACCTCTTTACACTTATTCAAACCCTGTGGTCCTTCAGCGGGATGACACACCTAGTCCTGCACCCCAGACCCCTACCGAAGTCGAGGCTCCCGAGTCCGTCGTTACCGCTACCGCAGAACATCTTAAGCGCAAGCGGAGGCGAAAGCAGGAGCTCGAAGGTCGGCAGGACGTAATCTGCATCGAGGATAACGATGAGACTGCTACCCAGTTCAACAGCGAGGACTTTGGTAGCAAACAGCGTGGTCCAGCTAAGTCTCTCCTCGAGCAACTGCTCATTGAGATTCCCAACGAGTCTGGGGTGAGTGGCGAAAAAAGATCACTGAGGACTAGGTCTCAAAAGACTTCGGGAATAAACAGTCCCGACGTCAAGACTCCCAAGTGCAGTCCTCACGAGAGACGCAGCATCTCGCCATACGCCAAGGTTAGCACCAA
>UELV01067743.1:1846-15168 GCA_900490015.1 Megastigmus stigmatizans
AGAGTCGGCGACAAAACTATTTTCGAAGTCGCGCACTTAGGCTAATGTCGCCGAATTGCCAGGGAAAGCGGCATTTTAAAAGTCAGTCGACTTCTCAACTCCGGTGTGACTCATTTTGAGGTAATTAAGCTGCCCGACAGGTCAAATTTTCCATTCTTTTCTACTTTTGAATTTGCGCACGCGCGCACGCGCTTTAATTATCCCGAAGAAGGCGCAACAGTGCGTGCGAGATGAAATTTCGAAAATCCAATATACACGGGAGAGCTTGGCTCGGTAAACTGAAGGGATAATAAATCAAGCCAGATGGCGAGTCCACTAGTAATTCCGAATGCTCGCGGAGCCGTGCCAAGCATATCTAGTGAATGCAACCGATGTCAGTTAAGCGAGAGCGGCCATGTGAATTCATCATTCTGACAAGATACTCTCCTTTTATTTCGTCCCGACGTTCGCATTTTTCACCAACACAGCCATCCGACATTCGCACCGACTCCTCCTTTTTTAGTTTAAGCTTCGCGACAGAAAGCGTCGTTGACCAGAAATACACAGTCCGCGTGACAACGGATTTCAAACTTGTTCCGCTTGAAATATGGTAAAAGGTTCGGGGATTCGAACACGCAAGCGCTTGGGATTCCTACAAATCGACTTAAACAAAATAAAGATATCCGATATTGCCTTCAATCGTATTAAATGAAGCAAAAATGGTTAGTTTCGAAGGCGGAATCAGTAATGGGGTTCGGTCGAGTCGAGCAAAACAAAAGCCTGTGGGTTTCGTACGCGTTTCGCGGCAAAGCATTCCGGCGCTTCTAGATAACAAAAGGGGTTTGAATTTCGAACGTAGATTGCGATTTTACGTTCGATCGCGGAAAATAAAAAAAAAAGGGATATGTGCACGAGAGTCAATTACTCCACCGAATAATGCATTGCAAGAGCAAAAATACTTTCACGACAGCGAGACAGAGAGTATATATTTATATACGAGGCATTGCACTTTTATAATTATGGCAGAATTATGTGTGAAAGCGCGCGTTATGCAGTGATCGATATATACCGGCAGGCGAGTTTCGAATCCCTTAGTTGGTTTTTAAAGCGGAGCAGCAAGGGTCTCCGTTCGAAACTGTCATTAAAGGCATTCGACCTTCGCTCTGCCTTCTCGAGTATATATGGTTCCACTCTTAGAAGCTGGGCGAGATCGGAAGAGGAGGGAGGGAGGGGGGGAGGGAAGGATAGAAGATGGAGTTTGTGTGATCGTCGTCTTGTGTGTTCTGTTGTATACGGAGGGAAGTTTGGGGAACTTGACTTTTGAGTAGAAAGTTAGAGAGAAAGGGGCTGGATAGCGATATGGCGCGTGACAGAAGGATTTTGGGCAGTTTCGTAAGAGATAAAGTTGGAGGAGCCAGAGATATAGAGAGTCTGAGTCAGAGTAGTCAGTGGTCGGGATCTTTGAGATTTGGTGCTTATATATGCGTGGTCTTAGAGATAGAATATGAGAAAGAGAAGATAGAAGAGCAGTGTGTACGTGTATGTGGAGGCAGAGTTTCCTGGATGGAGTATCTGGTGTGTACCTGGTTGCCGTCGTAGGTCCAGGATCCGAACTTCATTTCGCAGTGTTGGTCGTCAAAGGGGAACCAAGCGATGTCTATCTTGCATGTGCTCTTGAAGATGCCCGGAGGGACGTACAGGCAACTGCCGTTATGCGTGACCACCACGTTTGTTTGGAACGTCCCGTCGAAACCCTCCTCCGCACTACACGGTTTTATTCAATCGGTTAAACGAATTCATCATTGACACATACACAGCTTCTTTTGATTTATTTATCTTTAACGTCTCAATTTGTTTTTTTTTTCTTATCGCATCGTATCGCGTTTTGCTTTTTCTTTTCGTATTCTTATTTTTGTTGCATTGATAACTATTTCCTTAAATATCTAGACATGGCGGACCGCCGACGCCATTGGTCTCTGGCATTGACGGTACGCGGACGTCGGAGAGAGACGCAACCACGACCGACGCGATACAAGATCCCGCTGTACTTTATTTTTGGTTTGGCTTTGTTATCAAATTAAATCGATTCTACATTATTTTTCTTTATGGTAGCTTAATTTCTAAGCGAACATTTTTGCGGAGAAAAAGCGTGATCGATGTCATGTTTGAAACTGACGAATAGAACCGTAATACTCTTTAGCTTAGAGATTATGTTTAAATCTAAAAAGCACAGCTTCACTTTTTCACCGTAAAATTTTGGACGCCTTTTATTTCTACAGCTTCAATAGAGTAATTTGATCTTGTCGGCGCCTTCGAAGTGAGTCGTTCTCTGGACTTTTATATACGTTTCCATACTGTTGTTTGTTTTTTAATAGTATTTTTATTATCGTGTAATGCTCTTAGCAGTTATTTTATTTAGTTTTATTTTAATGGTAACACGTTAGTTTTATGGTTTCCACGCGCTCATGGCATGAAGATGAACTCCGCTCTTTCATTCTTTTTTATTTTAAATTTTCATTTTAGATTAGTTTACGTTTAGAGATGGTAATTATCAGGTTTTAGTTAGTTTTGTGTATTCGTGTATTTTTCATCGTCTCTTAAATGTACATCTCTAAATCTACGTTGGCGTCGCTACGTGAAAAAAATGTTAACGCAGTACTCGCCCATCGCGAAGTGGGCAATACGTTAGCGTTTCTTTCAGTGATTTGTGTGGGAAGTAAAAACCGCTTTATTTAGCGACCGCCTCATGTATCCCTTATTCGTTCGCTAGCACATTGCAATATATGTATGTGCATGTTGGATAATAAAATCAGAGTGTATGCTTATACGAGCGAAAGAGACTCGGAAGGAAAAAAATCGATGCTTCCTGAATTTAGTGGCTTATAAAGAAGTAAGCTAATTCTTGTACGTGTGCTTGGGTTCGAGCATAAAATGTAGTAATGAACACATTGCTTTCTATTTTTCTCATTTTTTTTCCTTTATTTGGGATCTTTCATGCGGTATGTCGATGCGAAGTAGTCGTTGAAACACTGCACTCCACGAGACCATTTCACATTATGTATAGTGGAGCCAGAAAAAAAAGCTTGAGTTTTTCTTACGTCTTTTAACCGAAAAAGGCTTCTCACACCGAAATTCTAGTTATTACCTTTATTTTGTTACTGTTTCCATTAGTTTTTAATTAGTTACTTTTAATTATGTATTTATTTTTCTACACATAATTCAAAAGTATTTATTAAATATGATATCAAAAAGAATTTGAATCATAAGAAATTAAAGTTGATCGAAACTTAAATTGATTTTAAAAAATAGGCTCTAACATTCGTTTTTTTTATGGACGAGACTGAACTGTGAATACTTTCATACCAGCAATATAAAGTTTAAAATTATTTTTTTTCATATTTTATATGAAAACTAAAAATCAAAATAAAAAAAAAGTTTTTCGTTTTTTTAAAGTAAATAAATTTATACTACTGTAAATTATGCATTGCCAATCCCGATAATTCATATTATAATTTATGCTCTGCAATTAATTTTATCCGATACATATGTATCTTTCAATAACTACGAAACTTGTTAAAAAAAGATCGTGGAATAAAATACATTTTATAAATAAAAAAAATGGTCCAAACTATGTTAATATGACAGAAAAATCAAGGCAAATACTGGACTAATCTGAATCATTGAAATAAGCATATATTCCAAGCCATGCATCTTCGTTTCGATTAATAATCACTCGGGCTTATCAGAATCGCGATAACAGCGTATATCATTTTCCATCTCAGTGATCTCTTTCCATTCTTTCACTCAAGATTCCAACAGCAGCCTTTTTTCTGCGAGTGTTAAGCTTCATCTCTTCGATTCTTTCTCGTTTCTCTCCCTTTCCCAAGCCATTTCTCTCGCTTAAACGGAACAGTAGCGGCGAGTACTTTGGACCTGTTCCAAAACCACAGGTGTAAAGGGAAAGGGCGAAATAGAGAGAGAGAGAGAGAGAGAGAGAGAGAGAGAGAGAGAGAGAGAGAGAAGCGCCTAAAATCGCAGAAGGATTTTCACGACAAGTAAAATCTGTTCTCTTTTCCAGGGCCAGTGGATTTCGCTTCTTCCATATCCCCTGTACTGTTAGCCATCGTTGCGAGGGTTAACGACATACCCAGGTGTAACTCGTCGATCTGTGCTCCGATATATATTTATCGGCATGCCCCTGTGCACAGTCAGAGATATTCGTTCTCATTTGCGACCTGGCCTTAAGCCCCTTGGATCCCCTGCTAATTCTTTTCGTTCGTTTGTTTTTCTTCAGCTCCCTTCTTCCTTCCTTCCATCCTTCCTTCTTCATTCTTTCATTCCTTGCTTCCTTGTTCATCTTTTTTTTTAGTCTGTTTGACTATGTTTCTTATTTCGCATTTCGTGCGAGATGTGAATGTTTGTTGTTTATGTTTTGGGATGCCTTGTTGAGAGCCACTTTTTACGCGGCTCATTGATTCGAAGGAATTCTCGTTCTTTTTGTTGAAGATCCATTGGTTGCGAGTGGATATTTCTTGGGATGATTCTATGCCCTTGATTTATACGAATAAATGTGACTGTTTTCCACTTTATATTATTTTCTTTAAATAATTATTTAACGTCTGATAAAAGGATTTATATTAAATTGGAGAAAGTGCCTTAATAGAATGAAAAACCTTTTTCAATATCCTTTTTATTTTTCCATGAAGGCAAACTTGATTCATAAAGAGAATCGTATTCCAAAGTATAACTAGTCCCAAAGAGAAATACAAAAATAAAATTTTCATCAATGGGCGATAAAGTAAAGATACACTGCAAACGCCAATAAAATATCTAGTCCTTTACTTTCTATTTCTAAAAAAAAACAATGAAACGCTGCGTTTCAAGAGTAAAATACTACTCTCCTCGCGGTATACGCAATAAAGTAACGAACTCGAAAACAAAAACTATCGAATCCGCTTAAAAATTAAAAGCGACCATTTCAGTGTTTCAGTTCACTTTCGACTCCATGCTAAACTCGTCCACTCGTATTTCACCAAAAAAAAAAAAAAAAAAAAACCAAAAGAAAAATGGAAAAATTGGAAGAAAAACAGAAAAGTATCTGGTCAATTCGGGCCAACGTGGAACCCAAAAAAATGGCATAGAAAAAATGGAGATATGAAAAAAGTGCGCCAGACGCCTCTGGCAGAAAAGCGAGAGCGCGAGTCGAGAGAGAAAGAGACAGATATGCGACGAGTTCGATCCAATTCTCCAGGGCCTCGATACATGTAGGGCGGCTCGATTATTGCCACTACTGCTCCAAATTTTTCGATCCTCCACTGCGCAGCTCACACACGCACGCGTATAGTACATGCGAAAGAGCTCGGAGCATCGTGGTTTATCGGTACAAGACGTTCGGCCGCAGCGGACCGAGCGTCCACCGGCACGTCGATTAATCAACGCGAGCTAATTACGTCGGCGATGTCTCGTCGTCGAGATATAGCGAGGGTAAGGACGGGGGAGGAGAGGTGTCGTGTCAGTAGTAACGGCCGCGTTGGGTCGGCCCAAGCCGCGCGCGCCTACCCGAGATTTCGCCACCTCCCCTACTATTCGCATCGCCGCGTTCCATCGACTCACGAGGATAATACCTGCTCGCAGTGTCCCATCACCTCCTTCCTCTCTCCCGCTACTCGTGCGCTATACGTTACACGTACCAGGCCATTTACTTTCGAGCGCGCGCTTTCAAGTGCCAAGAGCGTTGGGAGCTTGCCTTCGGAGCTCTGTCATAGACTCGAATTGACCGGAAAGATTTAAGTTTGTTTTTATTGTTTTGTTACTAATGTTCTTAATAGTGCGTTTAAATGAAAATTTATTTGCTTCCGAAAGGAAATTGTTAAGTAGATCTACTTTCATCGAAAATGCATCATAAACGAAAAACATCATTTTACGCCTGTGGAAGCTTAGTAATTATTCCTTTATTGAAATTTTAGACAATCGTAGTATTTATCTCAATACTGAAAGTTGTAATTTACCTTTTCATTAAAGAAATTAGATTAATTATACAATTTAAGTCCACATTTTCTAAGTCACCCTTTTATTTGAATAAATAATTATTAGTGCTATTAATTTATTTTCTAAGAATATTAATCTTAACAAATATTGAAATGTTTTAATTTATTAACCTCTTTGAACAATTTATAGTTTCACCGTAGTGAAAACCACTATAATGAAAACATTTAATTTTGTTAGATTTTTTTTCGCAATCTGATCAGTATTTATAGTAGATACACTGTAGTAATTATAAATGTATTTAAAGAGTGAAATTCTCAAAATTTTTATATACGGGTCGTTCAGGCTAAGAAAGTCATACTGTTTAACTAGGCGAAAAGTCGCCAAGACACGGATTCTCATATTTCACTAAAATGGGGCGAAACAGCAATAAAAATCTTTCAGTAGTTACTGTTGGCAGAAAAAAGTTGAAGTAGCTACTCGCAGCTTATAAAAGATACTTCGAAAGCAATTCATTAAACGCGCTGAAATGTTGCGAGAAACTTGACTCCCGCTGAAATGAAGCTGTGAAAAAAAACTTGAATACGCACTACTGTCCTGCAAGCGTCACTTAAGGAATCCGAAATTAATTAAATTTACTGACGGACCAATCGTTACTTAACCGAGCAGAAAACAATTGAGAAACGTGCCGTATTTGTCTCTTTTTTTCTAAACCATAAAGTGCTTCAGCTTTTATTGATAATAAGGGGTATCGGTTTACTTTTACATTCCAACAAAACTCTCGTAGTTTTTATGATAATCAAAAATTCCGGGTGTGGTCTAACTGCAGTGACTTGGCTTCTTTGCGAGTTCTGCTAATTTAGAAATACCGCTACTATCGATATAGTTTCGAAAATTTCCAAATAGCCGAGAAATATGATAAAATGAACTTATATTAATTGGCAGGCGAGGCCCCGAGGCCTCCATTAAAATTAAACTCCATTAATTCCCAAAGAAATCCCCGCCCCCTCCGTATATAACAGGAACAAGCGGCGAACTCAAACAGTTTTGCAACAAGATAATTAAAACTTGAAGCCCGGGCCGCTTTAGAAGAAGGAAATTCGGATCCCCGATTCGTTTCAGCATTTTACCCTGTGCATATATAGTACAGCGAACAATTATGTACGCTTATACATGTACAGATGGCCTCCTTTGACGCCTGCGCACTTCGACATTCTAACCCAAATTTTTGGCCCAACTCGGCAAAGTCTCCGCGACAGGGCGGATTTTAAAGTTTCCGCCCCGGCCAAGTTTCCATGGTGTAAGAGCCCGAGCTATAAAGTAACAAGTAGAAGCATAAGGCGATTGCCGCTACTCCCATTAGTATATGGCTCGGCTGTAGCCGGTCTTTAAGTTTCGAATAGAGCGCGCGTTCTACGCTCTTCTGTTTCCTCGCGAAAGCCGACGAGTCAAGGACTTACAAATTTACTTTCGCGAGCTGCGGCAAGAGGAAGAGAAAAGGAGAGCGGATAGGAAGTAACGTTAAACAGCTCTACCCTTCTTTGCGGAATTAACGCGCTAAACAAATGTTTATTTTGAGCCACGATTATGCGAGCCTTACTTTAAGAGATTAATGTGCTCGCCGCGCCTCCTGTCTCTTGGCCTATACCTCTCTTATCTCGTGCCCTTAGAGATATGATTATAATTTTTTAATGTGATGCACTTCTATTCTTTACGCTCTTTTCCTTCTTTTCGCCTAGTTTATTTTCAGCACTCAGATTTAATTAAATATGAAAGATTCGTTTTGTTCAGAGCCTTTGCTATATACCAAGTATTAATTATACGATATTTTTCGCAATCTATGGTTTTAGAGTATCTAATATGCTGGATTTTAACTAGAAAAGCAAAATAACAAAATGTTTAAATACATCTGCTTTAACTTAATTAATAAAATTATATGTTCAAGCCTTAAAATTAAATAAAAAATATTATTATTTATATAGCCAATTAGAAAATCAAAATTACAATTTAAACGCAACACAACCTTTACTACCGCGAAAGTACATTCACATTCTCGAAATCCTAATCATTTGAATCGTGAGAACGTCAGCGAGAAACCGTAACCCCAAAAACGTCAACATAACAGAATTTAGCTTCCAAAAAGCTTTCGTTGCGAGCGATTCCCCCATCCTGCTGCAGCCTCGCGAAAAGGATAATCTCGCGACAGCTCAAAAGCTCACCTATAAAAAAAACTGTTCAGCCTTTGAGCGGTGCGTGTCAAATTGATATCTCCGCGAGAGTGGCTCGATTAGAGAGAAACGCTCTCGGTGCGGGAAATGGACACCAGCCAAATCGAGAGGGTACAGAGGGGCAAGAGAGTAGCCTATGTAATGAGCCGATCTACAGCTACTCTGTGGCTTGTACGGATAGTCCGGATAAATCTACAGAGGAAGATGGAGCGAGAGAGGAGCTCGTGTACCACGATCCTCCGGGATTTCATCTGCGACCCTCGACACGTGTCGCGTGCGTACTACGCCTCGCGTGAGGAGCCGACTTCATCGACCACCGGCCAAAGCCTCGAAGGAATACGTCTACTGTAAATGTCTACACAGCTTTTAACTTCTTCACGGTTTTGAAGTACTTTTAAGAAAGATCCAAGGCATTTACTTCGGAAATGTACATTTTCGACTCGGTTTTCATTGTCAGATGAAGAAAAAAATCAGTATTTTGGTCCTAAACCAATTGTACATCAATGCCGCGCATGCTTAAAATTTGTCTTAATGAAAAATAGAGCTTCTAGACTATTTTGAAATACGATCACATAAGATCATTGTTTTCTGCTGTGGAAAATCAAGTTTCTAAAAAAGTATACAGAGTATTTTATCACACTATTTAAGTTGTTAATATTGCTCTTTTGTGACCTGGAGACGACGCCACTAAAATTTTTGTTTCGAATTTTAAAACCGAAATTTCATATAAAGTAGAAACGAGTAGAGAAGTTTAATGGGAGCGATTGTGCACGAGCAGCGGTCGCCCGCGCCCGACCTAAGACATCACCAAGCCGAATTGCGACAGGCGCAGTGACTCAAAATAAATTGTTCCTTATCTTTTTTTTTCGATTCTTTTCTAGTCTATAAGATCGTGAATTTATAGTCGAGTCATCACGTCACATTTTAAAAATTAATTAATCTTTAGACCGCCGCTATTTTTGACGTCGAAAAGACGGCATGAAAAGCCCTACATAAGTTTCCAAGACGACTAGGGCAGAGGTCCGACCAATTTTTGAGCTACTATATAGTGGCAAAGCAGTGGTCTAAAGGTTAAGTACTTACTTAAGAACTTTGCTTTGAAGCATTCAAAATATAAAATGATTTTTCGAATATTACACATACTCTACCAAATGTAAAGTCTGTCAGTTGTCTCGTAAAATGATAAGTGACTATACAATAGTCAATTTTTGCAAAGTTACAATTTAGAATAACCTTTTTAAAGTAAATACTGATTTTTACTTCTTTTTCCCTCTAAACAGAGAAAGGAACTTAAAATTAATACTACTTCTATATAAGGTCGTAAGAAAATTGAAGTGCAAAATTAAATTAAAAGTGATTTAAATAATTTAAAAATCCAACCGAAAAAATTACCTGCATTGAAATATTCATTTATTTAAATAACCGTTACACTCGTAAATTATCTTTCCAGCGTTATCTTCTTAAGAACTTACATTGAGCTTACGAGAAGAACAAACAAAGTATGTAGCATTGTACAAAATCAGCGTCAGCGTCTAGTGGTCTTAGAAATGAACTAAACAAATAACAAAATTCCTGCTATTTTCCCTTGCTCCTGAGACAGGAAATCAACTTCATTTTTCCCCTAGTGTGCATACATTTTATAAAAACAGAAGTAAGTAAACTCTTGAACCGTTGAGCTACGTGCTTTTAAAAAAATGCCAAACATCCGAAATCAGTAAACACAAAACCGGGCGGCGACGAGTTTTGAAAAGTGTCATTGACCCGATTTCGTAGGCAAATATTTGCAAACCACAAAATTGACCGAATATATACACACTCTTTTCTCGGTTACTAAATTTCTGCCTCTTTTCCCAGTTACTAGCAGAGGGAGAGAGAGAAAAAACGACAGTTTGGCCGATACGCTCGATCGCGGCACTCGTTTCATTTTCCAATCGCTAATTTGTTTAAAAACTGTGGACGCGGAAAAGCAGCTGATTTATATCGGCTCACGAGGACTTTACGCATTTATATAAGCAGCAAAACTTTTTCCCACTGCTCGATATAGTCCGAGCTTATGGATTTTTCCGAATGTACTTATTATTTACGGGACTGATTTTCTGCACAAGCTGAATTTTTTCTATATCTATTTTATCCATTTTCAGTTTGTTTATGGCCAATGACTCGTGGGGACACAAATCAAAAGTTTTTCACACAGAAAATACGTTATCTTTCTGACTTTCTCAACACTGGACCAAACTGCACCTTTTGTTTTCGACTAACTACTATTGTACCGAAGGTATATTTATAACGTATTATACAATAGTGCATATTCGATATCCTTAAGCATCTTAATCTATTCCTCTAAAAAAAATTTACTGCAAACAATCTGGTGCTGATAACGTAAATGTTTCTTCCGAGTTTAAAAGCCATTTTCTTGGCGCATACCCTTAAAAAGCCTAACACTTTAACCCGTTAACGCAAAGGTAAGAAAGTCTCTTGAAAGCCAAGCCGAGGATATAGGCAGAGCTTCGCGTCCCTGCATAGTATCGCAGCGATAAATCGGGAGCAACAAAAAAAGCAGCGGGAGAGAGAGAGAGAGAGAGAGAGAGGGGGGGGGGGAAGCGCTGATTACGGAGCGGAGCACGCGCGCGAGGGAAAAAAAGCACAGGCGAAGAAGAGAAGACCAAGTCGTTAACGCGCGTCTCTCTGCTTCTATCGAGGGCGCTTTGATTCTACCTCAAGGCCACTCCTAGGGGGGGAACGAAAAAACTCGGTGCGCTTCCTCTCGGTCAGCGGTGACACGAGTGCTGCACTACTACACGGAAGGAAGGGTACATGCATACGAGCCAAGCCGAGTGCGCGGCCTCTCACCGCTTTGACAACTGTTTCTTTCTCGACTATGCGCGCGCTTTACCTTTCGCTTGATATTAGATTGAAGAACGAGATGTGCTTTGATTGTCCTTTCCACGTGAGAAAAGTTTCCTTTGCCGTTTTTAGTGACTCGAGTGCGCGTTCATAATGCGCTGTATTACTATCTCGAGAGAGTTAAGGAAAAATTTGCCGACGAATACACTATGACTCAATTAAATTGCCAGTCTTTAACCCTTTGATGTCTATATCGTTTTTAAATTGCATTTCCAAAAGTTTGCAGATTAACAGCGTCAAATTGAAATTACTTAAATGCAATTTTTTTTGTTTGTAAAAGAGAAGGATTTAACCGAATCACTGCAGCAGGTACATCTATATTTAGTTAATCGATCATATTAATAACCTCTGCTTTTATTTTATTCAAGATACTTTAATAATAATCTGTCAGATCGGTGAAAAATTCATTCGATGGCGTACATAATGTGAAAAAACTGATGTGTTTACTATTCAAGAAAGTGTTGGCTTTCCGCGAAGTGTGTATATTTTATACCTTAATCAAGCCACCTCGTAACTATACAGAATTTATAATTAAAGAAGTGGGTCAAGAGGTTGTAACATGCTTTAATTTTATCAAACTAAACTAATGAAGGATTAGAATATTTGCGTAAACGACTGAAAATGTATTGTACAATAAATAACTGTTGCAGTCGTTTTAATGAAACCCCGCACTACCGTACTATCACTCAAATTAAAAAAAGTTGACTTAAATCAAATTAAGCGTATACGAGATGTTTCTGTCATTATAAGTTTTCAATTGATAAAGACTTTCTTTACAAAAATACTTCTTCCAGCAAAGCGCTTTAGTCATTTTTTGTTGTAAAATCTTGCAAAAAGTTTATTACATGTACCTAAAGTATAATTATGTGAAAGATTTGTACCAATTGTATCTATTATTGAGAAGTCATATTAATTTCGAAGTCAAAGAATGAACTTACGAGAAGATGAACAGTCATGCGGGTCCTGGATTTTCTTGAAACTTTCAGGAATTGCATTTTGTGCAAAATAATCAGATCCGTGTATTGGGGTTTTATTGAATAGGCCTTGCAAATCTAGATATTCACCCCTCTTTATACCCGTAACTTATTATCTGAATATATTGTTTTGTAGTATATATAGGAACACACTAATGCATAAAATCAATAGGAAGTGGTGGATATCTTGATTTTCAGGAAATCCAGGAGCACAGCCTTGTTAGTACGTAAAATATAGAATGGATTAATATCACATTTTTATGCATTATACGTGCACACTGCGGATTTCACGATTAGCGTAAATAGAATTCTGCCAACGATATTTGCTTTGATGTGAAAAATTGAATAAAGATCTTCTTTTCCGCGCAGATAAAAGGAAACAAATTTCCAAATTTACGTACTTTACATTTCCATTCGTCATAATGAAATTTCCTTATAATTTGTGCATTGAATGCCTCTTGCAGCAATGATAATATACATAAGTTGGACGCAACAGTAATAAAACTCAACTATGAAATTGCTTTAGAGGTACTGCGGTTGTCCATTGTTTTCCTTATGCACTGAGAAGAAGTTCATAATGAAACTAATTCCATAAAGACCTGAAAATATCCGGAGCGCGAGTTCGTGTAGCGCCGCAAATAAAATCAAATTCCATCAAAGATTTTCTTCCTTTGTAAAAATAAAAATAAAATAAAGTGAAAGGTGAACGAAAAAGAAATCCTCGACATTTTAAACCTATCATTTTAAATTAATCTACTTTTTATTTGATTTATTATGAAATAAAGATTTTAATACTTTATCGAATTTTCTTTCTAAGATTTGAATCTAGATGAATTTCAATATTTCATTAGTTTCATAAAAAGTCTGTGCAATTGAATCTAATTTGACGTATGGTCCCCAAAAACACTAGAGAAGATTTTGCACCCGACGTTGCGTTTCCAATTATACAGTTCGAAAAGTCGAAAAATTGAATCTAGCCTGGAAGAAGGGTAAATGAAAGTATTTGGCTCTGCAAAACTGAAGTGACTTTGATTCACAATCTGAACCCGAACCCGTCGTAACTCCACAGCTCAAAGAAAAGCAGAAAAAAGTCGGAAACGATGTCGAAGGCAAAGGGTAAAGAAGAGTCAGTACCTCGTGCGGTGAATCATAACCGTCTGTTCTCGACGAGAAAGGCGAGCGTAGCGGAAAAAGGCAGTCTGAAAAGACATTGTGCTCCCGGACGAACAAAGACCACACAGTTTTTTTTTTG